>JAZHYW010022631.1:0-11600 GCA_037355805.1 Ixodes ricinus
ACGAAGGGTATAGCCATTACCATCCATCCATCCATCCACATAAAATGCATGTCTTAGCAAAAACAATTGCTAAGAGTTGTTGAATATATTTCGTCTTACTTTCACACACATGAGTTGTTCGTAAAATATAATGTATTACCAATGCATAAAATGTACGATTATTGGCTTTCTAAAGCTTTTAAACAAGAGGTTGCGGGCTTCTAACTCCGATTCCCTCAGACCCTGTCCCCGGATGAACATGACACGGCAATACTTCGCTCTCGGCAAAAGGGTTTATTCACTCACTTATTGCCTGAGGGGTTTCGGGATCGGGGAACGGTCATCAGCGAGGCCGGGGGAAAGTCCGCTGCCACTGCAGCTGCTCCATGTCCCAGCGGTAGTCGTCCACACCGCGTCATGGGGACGTCGTCGTCCAGGGTCGCTGTCCGGTCCGTCCGTCGAGTCCGCCGCTCAACGTCGCGCCCGCACTTCCCCGCGCCAGCGTCCGTCTCCTCGTCGATTCCCGCGCCAGCGTCCTCCTCTCCTGTCACCGCTGCGCGCTCCTTCGTGTCCGCCGCCCGAGAGAGCCTCCCTTTGTCCCGCGTCCCCTTTTCAAGCCTTGGCCCCTTTGTTCTGAGAAGCCAGTCGCGTGACGTCAGTTGGCTTAGGGGAGTGGTGTAGCCGGATCTTGTGGTGCCGCGAGGCCATCGAAGCCCCCCGAGGCATGACGCATCTCGGAGGCATGGCGCGTTAAGCTTCTGCCGGGCCCACGACGAAGTCCGAATGGCTAGAATCTGGGGCCCGGAGGGTCAGCGCGGAGGAGGGCAGCCAGATCTCCACAAGGTCAGAACTGAATCATCGTTTTTAAAAGGACTACCTAACTTACAAAGTAATACTACAGCCTACACAACGCTCCATAGTGAGCCTTGGAAAGTTAACAATCATAACAATCTACGGGCAAGATACGTTGAAGAACTCCCTGTAATGCCGAATTAGAGTGCTGCTCTTGAGGAGGAGGAGGGAGGGTACGGAGAGGACAGCTTGTCCCTCCTCCTCGTCCGTACACTCTCCTCATATTCTCTCCTTCCTCTCCTCCTTCTCCTCTCCTTCTCTTCCTCCCTCCTCCCTCTTCTCTCCTACATCCCTCCTCCTCTCTCCTACTACTCTCATTCTCTTCCCATCCTCCTCCCTTCTTTTCTTGTCTCCGCCTCCCCTCCCTCTCACCTCCTCGTGACGTCACTCGTGACCCCCTCGTGACCCTCTTGACGTCACTCGTGAAGGCCTCGTGAAGGTCGTTACCTTCATCGAGTGACGCTTCGTGACGTCACACGTGACGTCACGTGTGACGTCATTATGTTAAACGTCCCATAACGCAACGCGCGATTACGCCCACGGCGACGGCGACGGCGATAGCGCTCAAGCCCGAAACGGGCGCCTAAGAACTGCGCTCTCCAAGCAAACTACGAACATTACTCAATGGATTAGCTGCTGAAAATGTCAAGCTTTTAGATATTACGTTTAAAGCATTGCGTTGTTATTTCAGCCTCCAGTCGACATTTGTTATGTAAAAAAATGATGTGTACTATTATTAAACGTTGTTTTTTCTTGTTATGGCCTTTCAAGATATTCTTCGATTGCGTGGTTGTGGCGTAATTTGATTGTGTCAATTGTTGCTTATCTTTATTATCTTTATGTTTTTTCAGTTAATGCTGTAATGCTATCTGATTATTTTTTAGTGCTGCAGAAATGCCAATGTGGGTGCCTGTGGCTTTGTCAAGCTGGCCTTGTGGCAGCTTTTAGAGCGCACGCTCTTAGGCGCCCGTTTCCGGCTTGAGCGGCGTCGGCGTCGCCGTCGCCGTCGGCGTAACCGCGGGGTGCATTATGGGTAAATTTTCCCAAAGGAACCCGAGGTCCTCCACCTCGGGAGGGCCTCGGGTTCCTTCGGGAGGACCTCGGGTTCCTTCGGGAGGACCTCGGAAGGACCTCGGGTTCTTTCGGGAGGACCTCGGGAGGACCTCGGGTTCCTTCGGGAGGACCTCGGGGGGAAGGGGGGGGTCACGTGACCTGGGGGGTCACGTGACGATGACGTCATCGTCATCATCACTAATGACGTCATCGTCACGAGACCCCCCCCCGAGGTCACGTATCCCCCAGGTCACGTGACCCCCATGGTCACGTGACCCCCCTCCCGAGGTCACGTGACCCACCCCAGCGAGGTCACCTGACCCACCAGTACCTCCTCCTCCTCAAGAGCTGCGCTCTAATTCGGTGTTACAGGGAGTTGTAAACGGCTTTCATTTTTCCTCAAACTTCCAGTATCCTGAACACTGTACTTGATGCAAATAATAATATAAACAAACAAAAAAACGAACTTAGTGGTTTTCGAATACTCTCAGCAAGTTTCTAAGTGAAACCATGGGTCTATTTTCACTTATTAAAGAAGTTAATGAACACGTTTTAGTTAATTTTTCGACTTAATGTGACGATTAGCCAACTATATTACGTCCCCCTGGCCGTATAACAAACCTGTTCCAACCGTAGTAGCTTAGTTTTCGCAGCTTTCTTAGAACAAATATATGAAGCTTGAAGGCCAACTCCGGTCAAAAACGAAACCGAAATAAATTACTGGTATCGCTTTAGTGGCGCCAAATATGATAACAGCCGAAATATTAAGTCAAACTGAAGCGCGTACTCCACTAAAACCAATTTTAAAGATGCGACCAGCTGCTCTTTTGCAATTGGCAAGCGGGTTAGCTTTTAGTAAAAATAACACTGGTTCAGCAACCTTGTGGCGTCACGTCGCGGTGGCGCTGCGGTCGGTTGGTTCTACGAAGTACCGCAGCGGCCTTGTGACGTTACGTCGCAGCCGTACGGCTGGTGATCAGGGTTGCCAACCTTCTAGCAGATATAGTTTCGGTTTTGCCGGAAGCGTCCGAAACCAAAGCTGGAGCCGCGATATTTATAAAAAAAATGCACAGAATATCGAGAAAAAACATACCTCGTAAATCAAGGATACTTCTTTAGCTGAAAACGGTCGCAGTCCCAAATTGAATAGAATATCGAGTGGAGTTACCCTTTAAAAGGAAACGCCCAGTATAGTATTTACACTCTGAAGGTATATTTTGAACCGTGTACCCTTGTGGTTGCCTCGCAGTGTCTTCGAGGGCAGCCAACCGGTACTCTTCGTTGCGGATCCCGAGCTGCTCAAGCTGGTGTTCGTTAAGGACTTCGCCAGTCTGCCAGACAGAAGGGTACGAAACCACCCACGGCGTTTGCCTGCTGGAGAACCATTGCAATCAGATGCACGCAGCTGCGCCACGGTCGCGCAGCTCATATACATCATACAAGAAACACCCAGTGTTTGGTGCAGAAATGATGAGAGAATTATCTGGAGACATGCCCTGAGCCTTTTAGAAGCATGTTTGCTTCTTCCATGAACATGTGTGCAGAAAATGTTTACATAACCAATGTTATACAAGGACGAAACACGCTTCGGTTTGTGTCTGGGGACCGAACTTTTGAGAGTACTTTGTTCTTTTATTTGATGAAAGTACATTCGTAATGTTTATACGATATCAAAGGTTGATTAGATGCTTTTAATGCTTTAGTTAGGTAATAATGCGAACCAGTGAAACAATAGACTCGAAACAAATATATTGCACGTTCATCCCCCGCCAGGTTACGTCAGCTCGTTTTCAAATTCTCGCGCATGGGCAAATAAAGTTAACTTCTGTCGTCCTTTTTTTTTTTTTTTTTGAAGCCGAGGTTTGATGTTTCGGCGTACCTTCGAGTATTTAGGAAAGTTTGACGATGATTGGAGATATAAAAAATGCTACCTGTCTTCCACAAAAAAAAAAGAATGTTTTGGATTTGGAGAAAATAATATTTCATATTTTATTAAAAATATATGAATATATTACCGATGTTTACACTACAGAAGGAATATACCCTTTTCAGAATGCGGTGCCATCTGATGGTTATAAAAGCAGTTTTATTTTCGACAAGCTGACGGCTGTCCTGAAACTGTATTTTCATCGTGCACCGTCTCTTTCGAACGTCAATGCAGATGAGAACTTGTTCTCCATTTATTGAGTTGTTATAATGTACGCTAGGGGTTCAAATAGTTCTAGTGTACTGCGGAAGATGGAAGCAGACAGCAACAGTCGAAAATTGATTTCCGGTAATGCATTTCGCGGGGGAAAAGTGAGTACATTTTCTTCTTGCGCTCGATTATAAGAGCAAATATTGCGAATGATTTGTACGTACTAGGTAGCTTGGAACATTTCTCAGTCAGGCAGACGAAATAATTGGTTAGTTACAGCGTTTTTCTTTCAGATTCATTGGATTAAAGATGGTGCTAAAACGGCTTTGTACCTGTATTTATGTGCAATGTGAGACACTGTTAGCGCGAACACAACATCAGCGCTTTTCAGAATGGGGGATATACGCGCCAAACGAACGAAGGACATCTGAAAAACTAAGCGAGACGGCAATGACAACGCAGTAACACTTGATCAGTAACTATCTCTGCATGTACGAACAAAATAAATTGAAGATCACGTAATATAGTCCGGTTTTCAATAAGTACTTCTTTATTCTCTGGTCTGCGAATGCTTGTTCTACGCTTAAAAAATCACCCGCACGCTTAAAATTTTTAAGAATAACTGGCTCATAAAAGCTGCCTGGCACAGACAATAGCAAAAAGAGACACCTTTCATAGCCCACATACTTTATTCTTTACGTTTTGAATGTTTTTAACCGCTCGTAAAGATGCAAGACAGGGTCATTTTCATACACTAATAGGACTGGTATATTAGCCACCGGTCTTCAAACCATAAGGCGCTTTCTGGTTTAAAGACCGGTGGCTTCGCAGCGTTTTAATAGGAGTTACGCTTTTATCTTTCTTTTTTTACATTTTCCTGAGGTACGTTCGCTCTTTGAGAATTTTAAGAAAAATGCACCACTTGTGGCCAACGCTGTACAAAATCGGAACGCGATATGTTAAGAAACCGATTTTTGCAGCTGGGTTAAACATCCTGGCCGTTATTTGGGACACGCAGTATATAATATAAAGACAAACACCTGACGCAAATAAGTAATCCAGCGTGATGTTTTGCCCCTTTGGTCCCGAAGCTCATCCCGTTCGTTCAACCTCTGCTGGAAGATATGATGGCCTTCGCTACTTTGAAGAAATGGAGAAAGCTGCGTACCTCAGCGAGTCCAGCATTTGCCTCGGGAAAAGTGCGCAAGGTGAGAGTTTCGGCATACACAAGCTCGACTTGAGGGGGCCCTCCAATGATTTTTGAAATGATTTGATACGCCAAAATGGACCTTGTCGACGTAGGAACACGGAGAAGAAATGTTTTTCAGTAATTCGAATAATTTTGGCAGTTATAAGCGAATTAAAATAACAAAAAAAGAAGCAATATATTTTTCCTCCACTACACAATCGGCGAAATTCAATGATTGGGTGATGGGGCGAGACAAGGACCTTGGGAGTGATGCGGCTAGTCAATGGACTGCGGGTTATGATCATGGCTGCCGCGCCGAGGACATGCACAAATCGTCGCCTCGTCGGCCTCGTCGCTAAAGCCCGTTGCATCAACGTACCTTCAGGCTCCGAACACAGATCAGGCGTTAAGGCTGGACTCCATGGAGCGAATATGCGGCGAAGAACTGAGGAACTTCAGTCGGCGGCGCTTTCACTTTGTCCGTGGGGCAACAGCCGCTCTGCTGGCAGCACGCGCAGAGAACGCCAGAGGGTCAAATACGTCGATTGTTTCGCTCCGTGGAGTACAGCCTTTACCAATGAACGTGGGCTGTTTATACACCTTTTTCCACACGGGCGTAGCCATCTTGAATGTCGTCACTTCTGGTATCCGTTAAAACATCATGTTGGGCTCTCGCACGCTGGAAGGTGATTTACGAAAAATGCGTGATTCTCACACATTCTTGTTTAGCCTCACCTATATAGACCCTTTCCGAAATTGAGTGCCATCTGGTGGCTGATATATCAGTTTAGTTTTTGCCCTTGAAAGCAATGAACTTGTATATTATCGGGCACCGTAACTTTCGTGAGTTAACGGCGAGGTGAGGATGTGTTGGCTGTGCCGTTATAAAAAATAATGGTAAAGCGCACTAAAAAACTAATCTACGGATACAAAGAAGACACAAACACAGGCGCCACTAAGAATTATATTTGAAAAGTGCAGAAGAGTTTTTTCCGCCTTACACTATGCTTCATAACGTTCAGCAACTAGCCCATGAACTACCATTTCTACACTGTGCAGTTTTTTCTCGACCACTTTAAGTTTCGGTGGTGACAAATATACAACTAGTCAGCACAGATAGGGATAACAAGTGCAGATGAGCATTTATTTTCTACCAAATACCACACGAAAACCTCGGACAAAAAACAAACAAAATAGGAGATTACGACGTCCCGCCCATCAAGATCATCTGCCAGCCGGCCGGCTTCGAAGGACTTCGTGCACTCGCATTTCGCAGGAGCCTTCCACGTTGATTTACGTATTACATCCAAGGGAGCGAATGATCCCTAATTTACGCTGTTTACACGTTTGAAATCCACGATTTGTAATATAGTGCAGGACGCCTATCCCACAACGCCGGAAACTTAGACATTTTCGGGTGCGAGGCTGGAAAGGGGTTGGAATACAACTAGGCTTCGCGATGCATGGTCAGGCTCGATACATCTGGGCGTAAAGCTCGTGCATGCAATCTGTTCCAAGCATTGCCTCTAGACTCTGATTTAATCGTGTGAAATATTCCCTAGGAGCGTACAAAATCAACGTACCCTCGACAAAATGCCCGTGGCAGATCCGGCAGCGCCCGTTCAGCTGCCAGCAGTGAGCCGTCCATGTTCCTTCTCCTCACGGCAGCTATTCAAGCCCTCAATCTTCGCAGGGTGATGCCTGGCCGACGGAAATCTAAAAAAGCTTGGCGTTCTCTTTACCCGGAAAAGTAATTCGCGCAACAATACGCAAAACAGTGCGCCGGCATGGCGACAAACAAAGGGATTCGCGAGCTTTCTTTGTCCTCGCTTCCGTACCTCTGTCGCAGTCTAGGGAATATCGGGCACGCCCATCTATTTTTTAACCAAACAGGGGGCGCTAGCAGCAAGCTCTCCTCGCGCGTGCGCAGCAACTTTATTGCAAATCGGGGATTGAAGCGCACTCCGAACAAACATTTCGAGTTTTTCAACTTCGTTTTCATCTCGCACTGCTTCTACATTTAGGATTTGTTACTTTGAGTTGAAACGGCTGCCCGCACAATACGACTAGCTCATGCGATCATTCATAGCTCATCTAGAATGTCGTCCCGAATTCTCATTAACTCTACTTTTGATTCGTCATCGAGCTTCAAGCTTTGGATGGCACCCTGTGCAAGCGCGTCCGGCTTGTTAGGTCTACGAAGCCTCTCGGGGTAGCGCATAAATGTCTCACACTGTCAGGTGATAGAAATATTCAAAAATTGAACAAATTGGCTTAGCAGGGCAAAGAGATTAATCATAATTTGTGGTTTCTAGGCAAAGTAGCGCGAGCTACCGCCTGTTATAAGGAATATAATCACAAGAACACAGAAAGAATTAAAAAAAAACTGAAGTGAACGAGAAACCAAATTGGGATGTGTGCATATTTATACAGCCTAGAACTTGGTCTGCCTCAACGGGCAACGAGTCTCCCAGCTGTAGATGAGAAATTTAGCCAGTGCAGTACAACCGTGAGCCTGGAGTCTTTAACGCGCATCACGCAGTAGTGATACATGACGGCAGGCCGGTACGATGCTCATCCAGATCGAAACAGGTAAAGGTGGGGATTGAACCCAGGATCTACGCCCGCACCTGCCATGATTGCGCCCCTAGCTATGAAAACACTGCAGTGCTTGGCTCACACAAGGCTACAAGTATGGAGCGAAACCCAATTGAAACAAGGATGCCACAGAGAATGTTTCAAAGCCTTCGTTGTCGTTTCGAGAACAGAGCTGGAATTCCTAGCGCCAGAGTTATCATAGAAAAACCCTCCTTCAATTTTCTTCTTCCTGTTCAGGGAGTTAAATACAAATATCTTTATAGTTCTTTTTCTAGTATTTTGGTCTTCATTCAATCCCTTTGTAACCAAGGTGATTATCCTAGTGTAGTGGGCATCATATAAATGTGTCGTTCCTCTTTGAAAGAACTGTGAATGTCTGTCTCTCCTCTATCTCAGTGTTTTTATTCTTTCTTTGTGACCTATAGTTTCTCCAATACGCTCTGCTATGAGTAGCTATTAGCATGCATCCATTCATCTATGTGCCTCTGTGACATTTGTCTGTGATTTTTTTGTGTCTGACTTTGTATATGCTTGTATGTTGATATAGTTAGGGTATCGGTGGCCACGTGGGCTTGCGCACACCAGATCGGAGCGGGTGGAGCGAAAGCTCGCGCTGCAGAGCCCAGCGATCCTGGGTTGAATCCCCACCCTGCCTGTTTCTATCTGGACCGAACATCATTACCACCGTGCGGTCATGTACCACTACTGCGTGATGCACATTAAAGACCCCACGCTAGCGGTTGTACTGCACTGGCTAAATTGCTCATCTACAACTGGGACACTCGTTGCCCGTTGAGGCAGACTAAGGTCTAGGCTGTATAAACATACGCACAGCCCAAGTTTTTGTTGACATGTTGTATAGAGGTAGGAAACTTATAGAGGCGACATGACGCCTGCAGATGTGAAGCCGGGGGAGACTTTGGGTTGGGAGAAACATGTCGATAACGATGACCAAACCGAAAGACCCTATTGGATGAAATGGAGAGCTGACTTGGCACCAATGGTTGTTTGGTCACCTTTGGGAGCACTCCCACCGACCGTGACCTAGATTTCCGGCTTCACTTGGGATTTTCTCCTTTGGCTGGTTTGAGCGGTACGTCGCCTTTTATTCTTCCTACCTTCATGATATGTTATGATATGTCAGCTGTGTTGTACAAGTCAGCTGTGTACTGTTATCCCCTCAAGCATGCTAGTTCAGAAAGTGCAGATATCCATCAATTTTCGTAGTTTTCAGCATGCTCAGTAGGAGGCACAAGCAGCCCCCAATCTTATTTTAGCTGTTTAAACGTCCGTTATACGCGTAGGAACAATTAGCTGCGTTCGATTTACCAGCACCTCCTGCGCCGTTGCAGAAACTTGTAGGTGGTGCACTTCCGGTCGTATCTCAATACACACACCGGAATTACATTGCCCTACACTTTTCTGCACCGGTGCAGGAGGTGCTGGTAAATCGAATGCAGCTACTATTGACATTCAATTACACCTGTGGCTGTTTTCCAAACCTTACCCAACTGGATCCAAGTTACTCCGGCGGGTCGTGTCACGTGACAACACAGATTCATAAACGCTGGACGCAGGTGGTTTTAGGAACACCAATGTTCAAAACCCCTACCCTGGAGTAAGATGGAGCAAATTTTAGAACACGGCCTATGAGTCCTTGGGTTTTTATCATGTACGCTAGAGGTTCAACTCGCGCTAGTGTTCGGTTGCAAATTTAAGCGGAAGGCAACCAGTCTAGAATTCACTTACGGTAACGCATTTTTATGGGAATAAGTGACTGCATTTTCCTCCGCTTGATTATAAAAGCAAATATCACGAATAATTTTGTACATCAAACATTTCACTTGGAACGTTTATCTGTCACCTAGATAGAAATTTTCGTTAATTGTGGAGTTTTTCTTTTCCATTAAGGGCATCAAAACGGTAGCTCGCATGGCATCGTACCGGCATTTACGTACGCCTCGTCACAGTTAGCTGCGAACACGGCGTTGGCGCCGTTCTCCAATGGGGTTTAGTGCTAAAGCACTGAAAGAACATCTTGAAAATCAAGATAGGCGTCAAGAACTACGCACTCGATTTGTGATTACATGTGCATGAAGACTGAGCAAAATAAAGCGAAAGCCAAGATTATAATGTAATGAATAAAAACACAAAAACTTGATTAAGAAGACAGTAAAATTAACGTTGAAAATGCGGCGAGGCTTGTGCCGAGAAACTTATAAAGCTAAACAATGACCGCTACTTTGGCGGCGACGGAAGGACGGCTCACTAAAGAAGCCATGCGAAGCTTCTTTTGTAAGCGCGTAGCTGTCTAGACGTTTCCGAGCATGGAACAAACTAACAAGATTGTCGAGTCATCTGGAACATTCCAGTACAATGCAAACATCAAAAAAGAAAAGAGAAGAAGGACAAGTGCTAGGCGTGGACCAAAACCCCTGCCAGCGCGTGGGGAGTTAATGACGCTGCTGACTCAGCTTTTGGCACGAGGCCATATTCTGGTTGGCCATGAGCAACATTTGTTTTTACAGCGAAGCTGTATGTGGCTAGGGTTTCATGCAGTTTTGCATCCGTTTGCAAAATCAAAAGTCAGATGTTGCTTGTAATATCGCCCATTGCACGGAAATGCATATACCCGCCCCTTCACCTCGATATGCATTTTCATAAGGAAAGACGTCGAAACGTAGTGATAATGGAGACATATCCGAGAACAGTGGGCCTTCTTCCGCACGGAGTCGGGTGACGTCACTGCGTTACGCATGTAAAAAGTAGGCTTTGCATATGTAAAGCAATATATATGTATATCTTTAACTTTACCAAAGAATCTCGCCAAACTTGTAATGGAAAACCATTAGTGCTATATCATAGTGATCACAAAGCAATCATCACTACCATTTCAAGTTATGTATATATACTCTAAATAAACATTTACTGAAGCTGCTTGTGTATATCTCGGTGAATCACCTGTGGTGGTGCTCTACAGCTTCGCTGGTCAACCACGTTCACAGAGTGGAATGGCTCACAACTGCTGATTCTCTGCGCCCATGTTGGTGGCGCAAAGGTAATTTTTGTTCTGAATTTCAAAACATCACTATCTGCGCAGCTCAAACACTTCGAAAATGGGAGAAAGCCAGAAAAGCTTGTATCGCCCGATGAAAATATCAGCGCATTAAAGAAGGAACAAGAACAGCTTTCATAATCCGTGGTACTTCAGCTGTTTTTCGCGGATTCTAACCACTCGTAAATGGGAGTCATTTGAAGGTGGCATATATATGTCGCAGACAAGAAATGTTAGCGTCATCGGGATGGCTTCAAACAAGCCTGCGTTCGTTTGATCCTATTGATTATTCTTGCTACCACTTTTGTGTAACTATGTGATTGAGCCTGGAATAGTGGAAAGATAAACAACGCTCACTGATGAACAAATACCTTAACAAAAATCAATACCATATTTTATGATGTTAATAAAGTTTACCTAGTATTCCGCTACGACCCAAGTAACAAACGGGATTCGAGTTATCCTCAGCCGAACAGGACAAAATGCAGGCGTATTTTTTCCTAGTATGCAGAGGAGCATCAAAAGAACTATTGTGTCTGCTTGAATGAAAACCGCAAGTTTGGTAGACACCAAACAGTTGAACTTAGCGTATACATTATAATAACCGCGAGTTCTTTCTACCAGCTTCGATTACTTTTCGTACTCTGTTAACGGGTAGCTAAGTACTATGATGAGATATGCAATGCCACAACCAACACAATTTCATGAATTGCATTCCCCATTGTCAGGTGATAGCC
>JAZHYW010022633.1:0-17679 GCA_037355805.1 Ixodes ricinus
AGGTTAGGTGGCGCAAGCGACCGCCCACTACAAAGGGTATAGCCATTACCATCCATCCATCCATCCAAAACCGTTACCACAGGGGGGGGAAGTAAGCATTGTCGAACAACGGGCTTTCTGCGCAAGCTTTTGCGCAAACTTTGTGTTCACAATAAAAAGAGTCGTATTTTTCGCCCACAATGCGACGAAGCGAAAGCGCTAGTTGTAGCATGGTCGCGCAAAGCGGGATGGAATGATGCCGTCACGTTACCGAGGACGTAGGTGCGACGTGGTTAACTCTCATAGCCGTCGTGGTTGGCGTCGTGGATGCCACTGACGACTGTCACCAGTAACTCGTTAAGACGGAAGTGGATAAGCCCGGTGCAAGTTTCTAAAACCACCCAACATTGCGCGTAGCTATAGCAACGTGTAATGTTGGATACTGCCAAGGTCCGATCTTGGTTTTGCCTTCGCATAACGCGAAAAATGTTTAAAAATATGTCTTTTAAGGACAGAAAGACTCTCACTTTCGTCGCTTATTTTGGCGGAATGCCGGCGAGGCCAGGGAAGCCGGAAAATCCGACTTCCGGTCGGATTTTTCCGGCTTCCTGGCTTCACTCTTTCCGCCAAGAGCAGAAAGAAGGTTTTTTCCGTATCGGCGACGACAACAAACGACATCGAAATTTCTGCAAATTGTCGCTCGTAGGCCTCATCGCTTTCAAAACACGATAGAATCGCTTTCCACCGCGTGCGATGTGTATCCAACATTCCACCGGTTCCGCCATCGTCTTTCCACAGGGCCGGCGCTCATGGCGTAGCGAGGCGACACTGGGCGATGACGCCCCACAAAAAGGGGCCAAGCGTCTTTGCGAAATTTCATATCTGCAGTTGATCAGCTTCCAGCACGGGAGGCACTCGCCTGATCGAATGATGTTTTAGCGACCGTCCACGTTTCACCGAATGAACAACCTTAGCGAATAGTCGGACGCCGCGAAGCTACCGGCGTTTTCGGGCTACAGTGGAATCGCTATTTGTAATGGGCCGTCGCAGACTGTCGCCGCGAAGCACCGTAAGCGCAGCTCTGGGGGTTGGTGCCAACGCGCGCCCCCCAAGCTATTCGGGCTAAAACGCCGACTCAGCTCAAATGTCACTGTTCACGTAAACGTCCTTTCGCTCATGTGATATGGACCCGCTCAGCACAGGGGCCGAGCTTCGATATGTTGGAAAATGCGACGCAAAAAAGCTTAGGAGATGGCCGACGCTCTCCGTCACAAGCACTTTCTGGCTCCGAGTCTTCATATTACATTTGCCGTAAAAACATATTTGTTGAGCGTTGTCAATACCGTTGCAGGCATGCAACTCGCAACGTCAGTGCATGTTTATATAAATGCCTCCTCCAATTAGGTTACTAAAAAGCGCAGATTCTCGCCCCCCCCCCCTTCTCCGAATTGGGACGAGGACGCGGGAATTTAACCGGTTGATTTGCAGGTTGGGCATTTTCTTTTCGGAATGAAAATGTTTCATGGCTTTATCAAGATGTTTTAAGGAGCTTTGAGAGCATAGAAAAGTAATGAAGCTGGGGTTGTTGGGGTCTTTAAGGCGAACAAAGCACGAGTGTAGACTTTTCATTAACTTCAGAGTAAAAAACAAAGTGCTTCCGTAGTTTTTTCTTTACATCGTTCTCGACGTTAGCAATCACTGGTGGCTCATCACGATTCCCTGGCCGCTCCACCTGCCGGCTCTGGCACAGTCCCTCTTTTTGCAACATTGATAAGCAAGGTTTGCTTCATGCTTCTTTGTTTGCAGTTGGCAAGCCGAACAGTAAGCTGTGCGCAGTTAAGAAGACACGGAGAGAACATGACCAGTCACATATGATATCACTCCTCACAATAAATTCATGGTATGGTGTGACATGGAGACTGATGGCGGTGGATGGACAGTAAGTCTCACCACTTATTTGAGGCATTAGCATTCACTGCGAAACAAAAAACGACATTTTGTCAGTTTTTTCAGAAAAAAAATTCAAAAAGGTTGGTTAAAAGAAGCAGTGCAACAATTTCGACATCGCAAGAAGTTATGCCGAGCTATATCATTTCGTTTATCTTAGCAAAAGTAAAACAAAGTATGTACACATTGCGACACAGTTAGGGCGAACTGCGCGACATCGGCGCCTTTTCGCATTTTATTAGGAAAGAGCAAGTGGTGGGCGCACATGTCTTTCAATCCTTGTAATAAAGCCCTGAATGAGCTCTTTTTATAACAATGATATCTTTGACGACGACCTTTCGGTTCTCAAGAGAAAAACGCAGAAAACTGGCGACCGGCTTGTTCGCGCTAACAGCGTCACGCCGTGTACCTTCATCCTAAAAATAGAGCCTGAATTTCACCGTGCAATAGCAGAACCAAAATACTGAGTACTTTACAACCCACAGCTGCGATGGCGACTTTGCGGGGAGCCACCTCTCGGAGGTGAGCTAACATGTGGTTGCAGCAAATGAAAGCAGCTTGTTTATTTATAGGATGAGTTTGATTAATCTTGTCTTCACTTTATTTTGCCGTCTTAACGCCATCCCAACTGACTTTGAGACAGTGTCGTTCCAACATACTCAACCAAAGCTTTTTTAAGATAAGATACTTAATAACCATCTAAAGGTGTATTTAGAGTAGTGCTTTGGGTTACTTTTACTAGGAACTATATTGAGTAGAGAAGAAATATTCGAAAAAGTAATTAAATTACACTCAAAGATGCTTCGGCATATAGGTTGGAAGCTGGTAAGACAAGAACAAAAAAAGTGAAAGCCGTTTACAACTCCCTGTAACGCCGAATTGGAGCGCAGCTCTTGAGGAGGAGGAGGGAAGGGTACTCAAGGGAGGGTATACCCCTCCTCCTCCGGGGGGGGGTCACGTGACCTCGGGGGGTCACGTGACCCCCCTCGAGGTCACGTGACCCTCCCCGACATGTCCCAACATGTCGGGAGGAGGGGTCACGTGACCCCCGCGACATGTCCCAACATGCACCGCACGTGGCCTCGGGTGGGGGGGGTCACGTGACCCCCCCCGGTCACGTGACCCCCGACTCCCCCCCCCGACATGTCCCAACATGTCGGGAGGGGGGGTCACGTGACCCCCGCGACATGTCCCAACATGCACCGCACGTGGCCTCGAGGGTGGGGGTCACGTGACCCCCGCGACATGTCCCAACATGCACCGCGCGGTTACGCGACGGTGACGCCGACGGCGACGCCGACGCCGCTCAAGCCGGAAGCGGGCGCTCGTTAGTTCTCGCGCTCTCAAAAAGTCAAAAGGGTGCTCTGCTTGTGTGATGACTTCACTGAAAATCAGATTTTGTTGTTAACGTTGTTACCTTCAAAAAGCGACTTGGCTGCTACAATCGCGGTTTACTTTCAGAAATAATTTTGGGCATGCTACATAATGGGTACGGCAAGATTTTAGGAACGAGGGGGACTAAAGTGATTGTAGGCTTGAAAACTGCGTGTGCATTAGTTCGGCGGCAGGCTGAGGAAACCACTCTAGCTTCCCTAATGCGTAAAATCCGGATGACGTCACCGGCACTTTGCTGGCTCCAAATGTAACGTGCCATTCAAAAGCAACCTGAAAAAAAAATGAAACGGACACGAAGACACATAAAGGTGGTCCTACTTGAGATTATCCATTTGGTTCTCTTGTTGGCATTCGAAAACTGCGTCTTTCTCGTGCTTGTTTGCTGTCTTTTGTTTGGTCGCTTGTTTCCAAGTGTGAAATCAGTTCAGTTCACCCCCTTCCTGACGATCCCTAATGCCGTAGAGTGTTCCGGCGACAAATATTTTCCAAGGTTGAAAAATGTATTCGAGAAACTGAGTACAAGATAGTGAGAAAAGTAGTTCAGAATAGCAAATACTCTAGAGGAAATATGGTGGGAAGATACCGAAATACTACCGAAAGTATTTTAAATACAGTATCTTGAGTAGAGTATTTAAGATAGGCACATCTGCTTTTGAGAATATGTTAGGCACAGTAGGCAATCCATGCAATAGGTTGGATGCCATTAGTTTGAAGATTGATAGGTTGCGTGTCTGACTTTTTGGGATTCTAGAACCTTTTGTTTTCCATATACTTTTTTGCTGCTAAAATCCCGATGTAAACTCGTCGACTAGTACACGATAGATCACGAACGCGAATAGAATCCGCACCAAGGTCTTTGTTCCTCTTTACATTGAATAAGGTGGAGCGCAGAGCGCACAAGTTAGAGAAGCGGCAAAAACACCGAAGCAGATACAGTGGAATCGTCAACTAAACGGGTTGACGCAACCCTTTGGTCTCTGGCAGTGCATGAAGATGCATGGCAAGAACGCGCTGAAGTTGTTGACTACTTACTGCAAATTTAATCCGAAGTGCCTTTGTAGGGATGAATGGGTTCGTATGGTGCGAGTCCTCTGAATTCAATACTAAGCCCTCAAGTTCGCCATGGGCTAAACTGAGTATCATAATATTTTTTAAATACCGCCGTTGCAGCAGTTTTTATAGGCGCATTAACCCGGTTTCTTGCGCACGTAAATTCGGCTCATAATTCTGGGTTATTCGGCGCACGGTGACAACGTATTCATAGGTATTCCTTAGCTTTTCATATTACAGCCATAACATCGGTATTGAACCAAGTCTTATGTGACCTCTTTTTAAAAGCGACCTCTTTTTTTGAAGAAGCATATAAAAACTGCCGAATTTCAAGAAAGCAGAGTACAGGCTAGAGGGCTGAACAAACTGGGCTAACTCATCCCAGGAGAATTCAGCTACTAACGCATAAAATTTCACTGTATCTGTGATTATCACCCGTTCGTCCTTTCTTTCGATATGTTTCTGTTTCTGTCCCTGTGACTCTAGGCGACAGCCAATAAAGCAGTGGTCAGAGAGTTTTTTTTTAAAGGACCGCAGATTTATCCAGTTTATATCAGGACCAGGAACGTAGCCAGGATTTTGTTTCGGAGGAGAGGGGAGTGGGGCGACCATGACAAAATGCGGTATGAGGCGGAGGGACAGAGGAGGCCCCAGCAAAATGGAAGATTTCAGGAAAGGAAGCCGGACCCCATTCCCCCCCCCCCCTGGCTACGTGCCTTACATGAACCAACTAGTTTCTGAGACAGAATCTCCTTCCATGTGGAGAGACTAATAGTGTTTTCAATCCCATATTCTGCCAGAAGTGTTAAATATTCGCAAACCATAAATTTGTTAGATTTAAGCGTATCGATGTTCATGTCTCCAACTAGGCAAAATTGAGCCTCGAACGGAATTCGGAAAAAACAGCCCCAAGTTCCGCAAGAAAAAGCAAGACATGTTGTGAAGGGGGTCTGTACAGATCAACAAAAATAACGAAAATTTTGGACGATCGGCTTTAATAACAAGCGACTCTGCGTGCTGTAAAAACACACTTGGGCTCGATGACAGCTATTTATCTTTAATATATAAAGCGATATCTTCATCCCTACTATTGTTGGTTGCAAAATGCTCTTTGTAGCCTTTCAGCATGAACTGGTCCCCATTGCGCAGAAGAAATACCAATCTGGATTATAACAAAATATCTACTGTCGGTTTCAAGTTGCTTACTGGGATTGGAAACTTGTCCCAGTGCATTCGAAGGCTCATAATATTCACATGAATTCGCGTTAGAGAGCTTCCAGAAGTAGGTCCCAAGACCTGATGAAATAAATTGTAGTCCGAACATTTTCTTTTCAATGTCTCTACTGAGCTTATACACACAGCAGAAGAGTGTACTGCCTTCCTTGCGAACGTTTTGCCGTTCGTCAGCAATACAAACAGAAACCCACTCTTCTCTGCCATGAAATTTTGCCATCCAGAAACGTTTCCTATTTACGTGTGCAAAATTATAGTTTTAGTACAACCTTGTATGCCGTAATCTGTTTACACAGCTTCACAGTTGACTACGTGCAGCCACTAACATTCTTTCACGGAGATTGATGACAAGCTAATGAAAACAGGGGAACCGTACCATGCTTCCTCGTCAGGCGATGAATTGCCACGGCGTCCGATGCATGAAATGACGCTATGTTGATATTCCGATAAAGAACTTGCATGACGTCCTTCAGATTTTCTCCAGGAACAAGAGGAAGACCATATATTTCCATATTGCGAGTCATTGAGTTCCTCATTAACTTTAGACATATCTCGTGCTTGCTCTTTCAATACAACCTGGACTCTTGGTGCAAACTCTTAACTGAATTCTCGATTGCCTTTGCGAGGGTCACTATATGATCGTACTTGGAACTGAACGAGTCGACGGTTGCTCGTAGTATGCCTACCGCAGTACACAGTTCCTCGATTGGTCGACTCCCCCGGAAGGGGCTGAGGGCGTTCGACGCATGTCTTTAACGAGAAAGCAGATCAAGTGAGCATCTAATTAAGGATAGTTCACCAGCAACATCAGTGTCTGCGGCCTGCTTCCGCTGGCTCGGAGTCAGTCCTGACGGAGTCATCCGTTGTACCGCCACCCCAACCTCTAGGGCCCGAGCGGAGCTTACCAGTATTCACGCACGTCTGACACCTCCAACTCTCCCGCCTAACAGCTCCCATTGCCACAAATGTGGTATCGGCGGCACCGGAGCATGGTTCTCCCAGGTGATAACAATTTCGGCAAGATACACATGTCAAACCTCTTTCATCGGATGGTAGCGGTTGATTACGCTTAAAACAATTCACGAGACTCTGAAAGCCGGGAATGATTATACAGACACAAAAGACACTGTAACGGCGGTCAATGAAGAACACTGTGTAGTCAGCGGCAAAAGAGACACAAAAAACCCAATAAAATGTAGTGATCCTTACTGCTCACCTGGATAAACTGCACGATCAGTACCTGACAAAGATTTAGCCGCCGACTGTGGCAAATCTTTAATAATAGTAATAATATTAATAATAACAATAATAACATATTTTTCTAGATACTGTAAAACCCTGTAATTTCGCGGCCTCTATTTTTCGCGAATCGGTCACAAATGACAGAATCGCGGCCACTAAATTTGCGAATTCCAGATACTTGCATTGAAATTCTTAAAGATCGAAATTTTCGCGTGCCCTTAAATTTCGCGAATTTTTCAATTCACGAAATTCGCGAAAATTAAGGGCTCGCGAACATTAAGGGTTTTACAATATACCCTCAAGTGCCCTTTCGGGCATTGTATGAGGGGGTATAAACGTTTTTCGACAAATAATACTGAAACAATAAATTTCGTACTTATTTGCCTCATGACAAAAAACAATGCAACTATACCCACTAAAAAAAGTACGCTCGTACACAAACAAAAATAATGCAATATACTCACTCAAAAGAAGTACACTCGTTCACAAGCAGGAAGCATCGTACCAACCAGGCTACAGGAAATAAAATTAAACTATCTTCGCACATTCAAAAAAAAAAAAGACACTATCATATTACTCCTTTCTAAGAAAAAGTAGAACAAACGTTTACATGTAGATTTGAATTCATTTTTTTATGTTATATCTACAACGTGGTGGGGCAATGAGTTCCATTCTGCAATGGCAAGCTGTAATGGCGAGTTGCAGAAATTGGTTAGTGCGACAATTTCATATGCTAATTTTGTTAGGATGATCATGTCTGCGAAAGATGCGATAAGGTGAAGGCAAAAAGCGTTCCTTAAGGTTAACGTGCAAACAACAAATATTGTGGATGAACGCCAGACTGGAGACTTTGCGCCTGGCATCAAAAAAGGGTAAATTAGCCCTTTGTTTCAGCGCCGAAACTCTCGTGTATGTGAATAGTCACTATATATAAAGCGGGCGGCTTTGTTTTGAATTTTTCTATTTAGAAAATAACGTAATCCTGGTTGGGAACCATGATGCTGGCGTATTCGATGCTAAGATCTGATAAAGGACTTAAAAGCTAGCAAACGAGTTTTACGGGGAGCTAAGTACAACTTGCGTCTGATTAATCCCCAGGAACGACTTGCTTTCCCAGCTATGCATGCTAATATGATCGTGCCAACTAAGGCTATCAGAGATACATATACTCACATATTTATATTTATATATCTTTCCCAGAGGGACACCATTGATAGCGTAGTTGCAACTGATTAATGATGCTTTGGTTGTCACAGTCATACATTTGGTATTACCGACTTTAATTCTCCTTTTCCACTTGTTGCACCATGAAGCAATAGAGTTCAAATCGCTTTGAAGTGTCAAGGTGTTGGCTATAATGCCACGTGCGTCGGTGAGCATCCGCGTGCTGGCAGTGGTTACCGCGCTTGACTTTCGTGCGAAGTTCCTTACGAAACTGGATTAGACAGTTCCTTACGAAACTGGATTAGGCAGTTTCAGCAAGGAACTGTCTAATCCAAAATGTAAGTGAGGGGTCTATATTCAATGTTTCAAGTTTTTGTAATAACCGCTGGTGTGGTACGCAGTCAAATGCCCGAGAAAAGTCTAGAAACATGATGTCGGTCTGTTGGAGCGAATGAACGTTCTCATAAAGATCAGTCACAAGCTCGAAAGTTGAGTTTCGCACGATTTGCCTTCTCTAAATCCGTGTTGTCCCTCAAAAAGAATGTCAATCTCCAAAACAAACTTAGTAATATGACTATATATGATATGCTCTAAACTTTTACAGGGGATGCTCGTTAACGATGTATGTCTGTAGTTATTTAAGCATGACGTGTCACCGACTTGAGAACAGGAATAATATTTGCAAGCTTCCAGTCATTCGGCCAACGCCCTTCCTCGAGGGATTGCTGATATAACAAAGCTAGTATGTCGCTAGAAAATGGTCGCGTAATTTTCAATAATTTAGTGTTAATACCGTCTATGCCTGGCGAAGAACGATGAGGAGGCCTTCGATGTTTTGCCCTTTACCACGTGAACAAACAGTGTTCTTTTCCAAAAAAGTAAAAGAGAAAAACATGGTCATAGGTCAATTCACAACAAGGTAACGGAAACCATTCATTGGTGAAAACATTTACTAAAACATTTAATAAAATTGTTAACAGTTTCAAGGTCGGTACATCTATTTCCTTCCGCATTCGTAAAGCTACGATTAGAACTTGTTTTTCGATGGATTTATGCAATTCCAGATTATGTTTTTGGATTTGACTTCAGAAGGCCATTTAAGTCATCTCTGTAGAATGTTGTTTTAGCTATTTTTAATTTCGCGAGTACATATAATGAATGGGAATTATACAAGTCCCAAGATAGATTATCGTTTCTTTCCACGGCCCTGTTGTACAAACGTTTCTTTTTTTCAAGAATAGACTTAAGGTGTTTAGGAAACCACGGATGTAAAGGGTTGCTCGGAATTTTCACTCTTGGAACGAAGCCGTTAGGAATACAATTCAGCTGATTTTTAAATGAGGACTAGTTTTGTTCGACAGATTGTAAGCTGAAGGACAGCTCATAGTTATCTAAAATGATCCTCATAACTGTGCTTATTTATTTAGTTTTAGCCTTTGAATAGTCATGGATTTCTTTAGACTGGTTGTGGGGGTGCTGAATTACCATTCCGACTTTGATTACCACCATTTTATTATCACTAATTTCTTCGAGAACATTTACACGCTTAATTATGTCGGGGGCAGTCGTAAAAAATAGGGCTAGACTGGAGGTTCCTCGGGTAGGCTCAGGAACAACTTGAGAAAGGTAATGTGATTTAAAAACATTCAGTAACTCTAAGCACTCGGAAGCATATCTGCAGTCTGGTAGCGGTTCACAAGAAATCCAGTCAATTCCTGGATAATTAAAATATCCTCCAAAACAGTACAGGACATTCAGGGGTAACAAAAATAAACATCATCAAGGCTAATTCAAAGATCACGGACGAAATCAACGGTAAAATGTGGCGGCTTTTAGCATATATCAACCAGGACATAGTAAAACAAGAAATTAACGCGAACCCAGATCATTTCGAGATCGGTTTTTAAATCGACAGGGACACAGTGGAAACATTTTAACTGCGATAAGCACCCCTCCACTTATCGAGATGCAACCGGTCTTTCCGATAAAGGAGATGATCTTTATCTGTAACAAGCTCACGATCATCAATATCACTGGAAAGCCAAGTCTCCGTTCGAAGTACGACGTGCGGGTTACAGATATCGATCGAACACAAAGTTCTTCTTGCTTGGAAACAAGACTCCTAAGATTAGCGACAAGAAAGGACAAAAGTTCTCGAAAGGCGCTCCCTTCGTGCGACGTTATGATTCAGCTTGTGTAGGCACAGAGCTTGTTCTTTCCCGTTCACTCACATCACCTGATTCAGCATTGTAAAAGAACAAACGATCACCACAAAAAGCTTGTCAGAAACAAGGCACACACGGGTCTGGGTCGAACGGAGAGGCTTACCGTACTCCCACAGCAATTTCTGAGCTTGACGAATGTTCGGTAAAAGTCTTCGTCTATGCAAACACGCCAGTTTTCAAGTTGTTTCAACTTCGACGCATTTTTAGGGATTTCCTGCTTCTTTTTAAAAGCACGAGGACAGTCCTCCCGCTTTCTTCCCAATCGGTGTGTGCGCTTGATTTCTCCGGCCTCAATTCCAAGGTGCGTTTGAATGAAGTTTTCCACAATATGCTCGGTCTGTTCTACGATCCTTTGTCTTCTTGTGGAAGGCCATTGAATATCAGGTTATCCCGGCGTTGTCAGTTATCCAGCGCGTCCAAGCTGGTTGGCAGACCACTAAGATGGTTACAGGAGGGGGATATCGATTTGACTTCATTTTCCAGAGAAGCAATTTTTTGCTTGGACACCAACAACGTCGTTCTGAACTTCTGCCAAGTCTTTTAACTGTTTTCTAAATGAGTCACTCTTTCAGTCAGGTTTTTCACCCCATCTGCAATGCTAGAAAGTTTGGTTGAATTTTCCTGTTGATATTGCTCAGTGGACTGTACAAGTTTGTCAAGCGTATTCTGAAGTTTATCCAAGTTCCCTAGTCCGGGGTTCAGCCCCACATCACCGGCAAGAATCAAAACGTTGCACAGGTACAAAGCAAATGACAATACGTGAGCTCTGGGGACAAACGCTAATGCCCGCGGAACAAAGAGCTAGCGTCGGCTTGCGCCGTGCGCGAGAGAGTAGGAAAGACATCCTATGCGAGCGTGATAAACGGACAGGTCAACGCCCATGCCACGAAGAAAAGAAACACGGGGGATTTGCAGACTCACGTTACAGTTTGACTGACCAGAATAGGAGGTCGGAGTTCTCACATGCAAGGGCAGACAGACAGGGTTTAGCCCGCTCGGCCTACCAGGCCGTGAATTCCAGTCAATTATGGTGCGACAGTCTCTTTTGTAGGACTGGATGATAACGTAGGTTCAGATAAAACCAAAGGACGATGCAGGAAAGCTCAAGCAGATCTGCGCCGGCGTCCACTCTTCTTCCGAGGCCGTTCGAAATGACGACGAACGAGCGATCTTGTGGGTTGAGACCAACACCTCGCCGGCAGCTGCGCTCCGCAAATTCGAGCTTCGACGATTACTGCAATGGCAGACGGACAGTGTTTAGCCGCTCGGCCTACCAGGCCGGAATTATTTATTGCAGGTACCTAACATTCTCCAAAGAACCGTTTCGGGACCGTCAAAGTTCTTAAGACTTGTAAGACTGGTCCCCCCTCAAAATATAATCTACAAGAAATGCACACATAAAGTTAAAAAGTAAAAAAAGAAACAGGGAAAATGGTTAAACAAGAATAATTGTGGATCGCGCGCACATCTCGTGAAAGAACAGTCTTGCTGGTTCATGATGTCAAACCAAAATGGAGCAAATAGTATTCAGTTTTCTTTTTATTCTTCCCCAAGAAGTGACATCGCCCAGCTGAGGTGGTAGGTTTTTAAACATGTGTGGAACGTAATAAGAGCGAATGGATTTCCCAAAATGTCTGCTGATGCGCGGCGTGGCCTATGGCGCCAGCTTCCAAAGGTCACGACATACCAGGCTGGGAACCTTGAAGGTGTCATCCCAATATTGTCGGACTACAACCGTATGCATAAATGAAGCTCAAAATGATGGTAAATTAAGATCGTCCAAGATGTTATCGGATGTTTGAGCACTGGAACCAGTTGCCACGCTACGCAAGATGCCTTTCAAAAGGGAATTCACTTTCGTTTTCTATAGGTCTGTGCACTGCCCGAACAAAGTTATTCCGCACAGTATACACAAGTGCAAGCACAAGAAGTATTCGGGTTGACATCGGGATGAATGTTCTTATGTTGTAAATGGTGCATGATGCAGCTCGTAGCATCTTTAAGATGTAGAAAATATTCAAATTCTACAACAAGTTACAGTCGAAATAAATTCCCAAGTATTTTGTAGCGTTCACATAGTCCACTGGCTCACATGTACAAGAAATACAGTTTTAAGCATGCAAAAGTATTGGCTTGTTCAAAAGTATCCTCTTTAGTCGACTGCAGAAGCACACCAGTTGCGTGTTTTTTTTTTTGCGTTGACGCAAATAACATTTGCACAGAACTAATTCATAATGTCAAATGAATCCAGCTGCAGTAATTCTGCCGCCTTAATATAATATAGATGACTCGAAAAAGAACGTTGGCACCTGCGTTTTGAAATATCTAGCAGAATTTCACTACCTTGGACAGGTCATTAACATAGATAGGAAAACGAAGAGGGGAGAGCACAAATCCCTGAGGAACGCCGGATTTCGGTTTGACAGAAGGCTTTTAAGTAGGATGTAAAAATGACCCCTGAAGCCTAAGCTGTAAAGTTTTCTTGGGTGGTGCCAGCTCAACACTGCTAGACACAGATATTTCCAACCGCTGGACTATCAACTATATTCTTATTCTTTCATAAGTATCAATATTTACAACCTGGATTGAAGCCTGGACTGAGGGGATCGGTGGCCGAGTGGGCTAGCGCACACCAGCTCGGAGTACGTGAAGCGAACGCTCGCGCTGAAGAACCCAGGAATCCTGGGTTCGATCCCTACCCCTGCCCGTTTCGATCCGGATGAGCATCGTACCGGCGTGCGGTCGTGTATCATTACTGCGGGGTGCACCTTAAAGACCCCAGGTTAGCGGTTGTACCCCACTGGCTAAATTGCTGATCTACAGCTGAGACATCACACGGTCACTGAGGCAGACTGACTTCCGGTTGTATAAACATACACACAACAATTTGTTTTTGGATCGAAGCCCTCTCCTTCCTTATTTACAAACTGGATTGAAGCCTTCTTCCTTTTTTTCTATACCTATTCACAAACGCGCAGCTGCTTCGTGTCCTTCAGGACTCCCGCAGAAGCAGTTTTGCTCGCTTAGTGCCCCATGGAAGGCGCACTGACACATTCATCTTTTTTATCGATGGCCAATGAGATTTCACGCGCGCGTCTTTGCGCGTGAAATCTTTGAGGTATTCGTGCGCGTGAAACCGTGCAATGAACCAACTGGGCTGCTTTGAATTAGCTCTTTCGGGAACGACTTTTGGTTTCGCAAATGGTTTACAACTCCTCACTGACGTGCGTTGCTAACGAAGGAAATGTGTTGCGGGGAATTGCAAAGGTGAGACGTGACGTGCGAGCACTCTCAGAAATAGGGGGTGTAGTATTTACACGCCTTGTCCACATATATCAGCCCAAATGCCAAATACTACCATTCGACGTTCAGTCCACTGACGTCAAACGGATGATACTTATTTTCACGAGCGGCTTGAAAGTCGAGCGATATAACTTATTGAAATAGCTAATGTAGGAATTAAAGACGAAAGGGAAAACACTCAAAGATTCATTCGCCCTGCTGCAAAACCTGAACTTTGTTTCATAACTTTTGATGCGTACATTAGCTATTTAGTATGCTATATCACACAGATATCAAGCCGCTGGTTAAAGTTGATATTGACAGTTCAACGTCAGTAGACTGAACATCGAAATGTAGCTTTGGGATTTTATGTATGGGGCAAGCAGTGTAATTATTAGACCCTTCATTTCTGAGAATGCGAAGTCGCCGGTCTTGGGCTGTCTCCCTTTAACATCGCAATGTTGAAAACGCGAAGACTGAATCACTGCGTTTGAAACGCATTTCCTCACCTGCGCGGGGAAGCGGGCTTCGGCAAAAAATACAGTTAGTAAAAATCTCCTGTTACGATTTTCATTTGCTACAGCTCTTACTTCGAAAGCAGAGACTTGTTTAGATGTGCACGAAACGGTTGACTGCGTTTCCTGCGATAGCTGCTTAGCAGGCCTGGGGGGTCGCCAGAGGTGCGAGGTATTTGTCTCTCCGAAAACTAAGCTATACTTCGTTTCATGGTAACTTGGCGAACTCTGGAGGCTGCGGCCCCCGCGACATAATAAGAGCGTCGAAGCAAGCCACGTGATAACACTCCATAATTGAGGCCACTGAGGTCTCGTTACCGGCACAACAACAGCAAGTGCGCGAAAAACAAATAGTTCTACGTTTTTAGAGCTGAGCTCTTAGCCCGTTTCCGGGCTGAGCAGCGTCATCGTCACCGTCGCCGTCGGCGTAACCGCGCATTGCATTCTGGGACGTTTTTCATAATGACGTCCACGTGCCGTCGCGTCTGACGTCACGAGGGTAAAATTTTCCCGCTAAACTTAGCGGGAAAATTTCCCGCAAAATTTAGCGAGACATTTTACCCTCGTGACGTCAACGTCACGTGTAACGTCACGTACTTTTCCCTGTGCCCTCCCCTTCCTCCTCAAGAGCTGCGCTCTAATTCGGCATTACAGAAAAATGTAAATGCCCATCTTTATTTTTTTTTTGCGGCAATTTGAATTTGCGGGATTCGGTCACTATGGAGAATATATAAAAAATAAACAATAAGCATTGGCGAAAAAAAAATTAGACGTTTACAACTCCCTGTAATGCCGAATTAGAGCGCAGCTCTTGAGGAGGAGGAGGGAGGGTACGGTGGGGACGGTATGCCCCTCCTCGTCATCCGTACCCTCTCCTCCTCCCTCCTCATCTACTCCTCCTGTGCACCTCTCTTCTCCTCCTCCTCCTTCCTCCTTCTCCTCCTCCTCCCTCCCGCGCGCTGCATTAAGGGAGACGTCCCACAATGCAACGCGCGCGTCACTGCGATGCATTATGGGACGGTTCCCATAATGCATCGCACGGTTACGGTGACGGCGACGCCGACGAGCCACGCTGACGCGTTACGCCGACGCGTTACGGTTAGGCCGATGGCGACGGCGACGGCGACGCCGCTCAAGCAGGAAACGGGCGCCTAAGAGCTGTGCTCTAAAATAAGTTTCAATTATATTTAAATAAAAAAGCAGCGCCACATCCGTTTCCACTCCCGATGTTTTTCTCCGACTGACGCCGTGGCCGTGGGCGATCGTATTCATGTAATCAACTGCTTCCACTGAAAATATCGCCCTGGCATTAGCATCCACGACAGATTCGCAGGTAAATTGAGCGTATGATTGTCTCAAGAACTGTTCCCGAAGAGCTTTCCACACTAGCCGAGGGCAATGTTGAGGCGGTTGAAGTTCATCTTAAGTTGGTTGGTGTCGCAGCAGACGATTCTAGGTCAGCAGACGACAGTCGGTTCCTTGGCGCAGTGATGCACACGCTCCTATGACGGGACGTCACGTGCCTTGCTCGGACGCTCTTATCGGGTCGCGCGAGTCGTAGCCTCCACATTTCGTCAAGTTATTGTGAAACGGAGTATAGCTCTTTTCGGTTGAATCGCAGCAGCGTTCCGCGTAAAGACCGACGATATTCGTAGCGTCCTGGCTTCTTCATTAAGCCTTGTTGACCTCAATTCACACGATTCGGAGCCGCTATATTGCTACGCAGACGAAGGAGGAGCTTGTTCCCGCGTTTGCCGGGTCGGACGTTGCTCGGTTTCTTAAGAAACATAGGGGACAAGGTCGTTCTGTTTTCTATGGAGGAATATGTAGACCCTTTTTTTTAAGGACTGCTCTGCCTCATCCTCACACGTAATCGGTACGCCGATGATGAACATGGTCACATCGTGCTATAAAATGATCTGCAGAAGTTGTGCACATTATGATGTAATAAACTTGGGTAGCTAATATAAGTATCAGACTAAACTTTTTAGATTAAGGGAAAGAAACACGGTGAAATGCTACGGAAAATGCGATTCCAACGCTTCTGCCAAGGCACGGAGGGGAGATCGGGGCGGCGAGTTTAAAGGGAGAGAACCCCTCGCTCTTTTCCTTTTTCGAATTTGCCAGGCGATTTAGTAGAAGACTGTACACAATTAATATTTTGCTACAAAGTCACGTATATATTAATAAAATAATAATAATAAAAAATCAGCAGAACCCATCCTTTGGGAATGATTATCTACGTTAATGCGAATAGCATCAAACGGTGCGGAGTTACGCGCGTTCGTCAGGTGGCCGGCACACTCTAGATACGCCAGCCCACTCTTGAGGCGATTCTAAATTTGTTGACACTTTCACAGCCCTGCGCACGATCTCCGCAGCCCAGCACGTGCGTTTGTGTCACTTAGGAAGGCGAGCAAAGCACGCGCTATACGCACAAACACTCAAAATGGTACCGACCAGACTTTCTGGCGTCTCAGCTAGTCTCAACCAACGGTACTCTAAACGGTTGTTTATATCTTTACCATAGGACGCGCTTACAGCGCTGTCACAGCTGCCGGTGCGCGCGCGTTCCATGCACGAGGGGCTCATTCCGCTCTCGTAAGGCTGAGCACGGCTGCTACATCACCCTCTCCCGAGCGCGGGAGAGGGTGAGCTAGCGGCCGTGCTCAGCCTCACGAGAGCGGAATGAGCCCTCGTGCATGGAACGCGCGCGCACCGGTAGCTGTGACAGCGCTGTAAAGCGCGTCCTATGGTAAAGATATAAACAACCGTTTAGAGTGCGTTGAATGACTGCCTTCATAGCTCTGTGGTTAGCGCGTCTGCCTGCTGACCAAAGGGTCAACGGTTCGAATCCCAGCCGGCGCCGGTCTTTTTTATTTATTTATCGACCCGCGGCGTAAGAGGCTAGATAGCCAGATAGATAGATACATAGACGAAAAGTGCGTGAAGTAACCAAAGAATGCTATTCGCATTAAAAAACACTCGAAACCGATACCGAAACATGAACATGGGAGGCTCGGAGGAGAATGTTGCCGTAAGTAATGTGGCTATCGCATCCTACGCAGTTGTTTTCCGTTCCTCCAGTTTTCAGGCGTGTGAAGAAGATGACGACAACGAGAACGCTTGCTTGAAGCGTTTGTCGTTCTATTCTTTACGCACCCTCGCTGTTCTGTGCTTGAAGATTGATTGGCCGGTACCACGAACGACAGTTCCGGAAGTAGCGGTGCCACTGGATCGCAACGTTGGTCCATCGTGCGCCGCCATCGCGTCGTCCAGCTTTCGGTGCGTGGCCATTTTGGGAATGACGTGTAAAATGTACCTCCTGCTGATATAGTGCAACCGTTGTTTTTTCGATCAACGTATTTGCAGCTTCTTTGAAGCCTAAAAAATATGGGGTTTATATTATTTTCCAATACTGAATGTGTGTGCCCTAAAAAGCCTCTCTGACACGCTCGAAAAAAAAAAAATTTTTTTTTCATGCGGGGAGCGTTGAAATAATGGCATATCAGGAGATCACAAAAAATTGTTTCACTATATAGTGGCGTGGTTTTTTATAAAAAATAGAAATACGAGGCTTAATTCAAAGGTTCCCCGCCGTGCACAGTGACGTAACAGTGTGCCGCAAGGTGTCGGGCAATACGCTC
>JAZHYW010022635.1:0-88908 GCA_037355805.1 Ixodes ricinus
AAGAAGTAGCTGTTTCTACAAATGCTATAACATTGAATTTCTGTCTGAGCCAGTATCGGCGAAACAAGGGAAGTAATAGGGATTATTTTTACGCTCACAGATCGCCCTAATCGTGTTCTCCTTGGCTCTTCGCTTCGGCGATGGCTGGATACATTGGTGGCTACGGTGGGGCTACGGCGGAGGCTACGGTGGCGGCTACGGCGGTGGCTACGGTGGGGGCTACGGCGGCGGCTACGGCGGTGGCTACGGCGGCGGCCATGGCATTGGATTGGTGAAAGTCATCAGCTTTGGCGGACATGGGGGATACGGAGGAGGCTACGGCGGAGGCTACGGCGGAGGCTACGGCGGAGGATACCATGGTTGAAGAGCCCTCGTCTCATCAACATGTACAGTCATAATAAATTGAGGATAACATTTACTTCCTGTGTTTCTGCTTGCATTTTCTACACACAAAAAAATAATTACGCTTTTATGGGCTCGCCTTAGGCGATCTATAATATACTAATATCTACACACAACCTCGGGCACGCGACAAAACGCACGGGTACTTATACGCAGAACACGCGCATGGTTACAGGTGCAAATAGGCGGGCACGCTGTTAATGCAGACCAGAGTGTCGAACCGAACTTTTTACCGGTTCTGTTCGGGTTTGGGTTCACGGCTTTCTGTTCAGTTCCGGTTCAGTTCCGGGAAGCAAACCAAAACCGGTTCAAACTGGTTAGAACCGGTTCGAACCGGTTGAGCTGCTAAATAGATAATATATTTTCGCATTGTTTTGGCAATAGGCACTATTTCCGCCATGAAATTAGTGATTATTCTGTAGAGTGTTTTAGCGTTCGTACAATTTCTTTTTATATTTAGACACCAAGAATTAGAAATGTCGTTATTTAATATTGTCGAAGCAGTAGAAGAAATTCTAGATGAACACAGATATTCCTAGTTACACATAAATAGTGCCAAATATGGACTAAGATTCTTATAATCATAACATAAATCACATTTGGGCGTCGGCTTGCATGAACTCAAAACTTCGCGAAGTACTTCCTCTGGAGGCTAATGTTATATTCGGTTTTACGCGCACTTCTTATGGCTCCTCACTTTATAACGCTCCGGTTTATCAGTCATGCGCCCTAACATTTTATTAGGCTGCCGTAAATCATTGCGGAGCTGCGATATATTCTGCACAACATTACAATTTGAACATCGACTTTTAATAGCGTTGCGAACATCTCATTTAACCAGAAAACTGAACTGTTTATCATGGTTTGCACGTGACGTCATCGCACTATATTCAGGTGTTCATTGCGATTTGTTCCTGCTGAGAGAATCAAAATCAGGTGGTGCAGCATGCGTGCTGCAGAGGGTTCGCGCTTAGTGCCAGTCATGTATTTGAAAGACACAAAACATTCTTGTTTGGTGCTGCGTCGTCAGGAACGGCGCTTTCCGGCACGAGTTTTTCAAACAAAGGAGTTTCCGGGGTCACGCTTTTCGGTATGTGCTGGAGATGCGGGGCCGAGGAACCTTTACAACACAGTATGTCTTTAAAACAAACTCCCTCTACGTCTACCCCTTCCCCTTCTATTCCTGAAGGACCCCCTTCTACATTTAGGGATGTCAATTAGCCAATTATGCTTGTGTCACTTGTTCACAGTAATCCTTCATTGTTTTTGTTTTGCACCCAGAAGCTGTGAAGTTTAAACAAACTATGGAGGTGGTCGAAGCTTCGGAAAAGAACTTGAGTACGACATTCATGTGATACGTAGAATGGCTGACAACATTCGGCCGTCCCTTGAGGCCACTAGGATATTTCGTTCCAGGTATCCCTCCCGTACATACTTGTAGTTCCGTGTAACTTTGGATTGATAAGTTACATTTATTTATTTCAATGCTTCTATTCTCGGGAACAGCTATTCTGAGGCAGGTCAGCCACAATTAAAACATATTTGGGTGCCTCAACGGTGTATACTTCAGGTAGCACAAGAGTTGGGGCCCATGCGGGGCCCACGTGGGCAATGGGGCTCGGTTAGCCTCTACGAAACCCTCGTTGGTCCCACGAGGGTGCAGCGGGGGCATGCCCATCATGGGTACCCATGCAGTACCCTCGTGGATCCCACCTCAGCTACGCGAGGGAACGCCCGATTTGAGCTGCACGTGCAATACCGCCTTGGATCCCACTTCGGATATGCGGGTATAGAGTTAGCGCAAATGTGTGCTTCAGGGGGCAAAGTATGCGCATGCCCAACTTGGGCTGCCCATGTGAAACCCCCGTGGGTCCCACCTCGGCTCTGCGGCCGGGGGCCAAGTTGGGAAGGGCGTGGGCTCCAAGGGGGAAAGGCGGAGGCATGGCCAACTTTCTGGAAAATTTCGTGGAATAAAAACTTTGAATTAAATGTCAAAAGTTTTAATGATTTGCGTTTTATGATACCCAGCTGCAATTACAGCCCTCAGGTACATTACGAGCTTTTGTGTGGAAAAGCAGAAAATGATATTTTTTTGTGAAAAAGGGGTTTATGATTCAACGTAAAACAATTGTAGAGCCGTGGAATGAAAACTATACGATTCCACAAACTTAATTACTGCTTATTGAAATTCTATGACTGTCATCTAAAATATTCCTGGGGAACATTGCAAGGATTGTTGTTGTGCACTTGATATTCTCATTTTAGTGCTTGCGTCGAGGCGTTGATGGCCAAGAAAGTTGGGGATGTGCCCAACTTAGGGTACCTGTGCAACTCCCGAAACGGCTATTTTCACTAATATTGAGAATAATTGACCTTTTTCAGAGATCGCTAGGCGCATGCGCCGACTCTGGGAGAGGGGAGGAAAGGGAAAGGCGCCATTTTTGGTGGCTCTCTCGTCCGCTTGGTTGCTCGGACAGTGCTTGGTTAGGCTCGACTCCTCCGCTTTCCTCGCGGCTAGGCTTCATAGTCGTCATTCCTCACCACCACGCAGCTATAGGTTGCACAAATAACATCAAAAATGTTTCAAATGAAATATTTTATAGAGTTTCAGCAGCCTTTTGCGGGTGGTGCACGAAAGCACCCGATGTCAAACACCCCGCCCTTTTTGCCCTGCTTTCAAAAGCCTAGGACGCGTGTTGGGTGGCTGGGTCATCAGTGTGATGGCGGGACATTCTGCTTTTAACTAAAATACAGTAAATGTGAACATGATGGTAAACCTGAAACTGGTTAGGAAAACGAAAACGTAAAAGGAGACAGAAAAAGAACAGGCAACGTCTCTTGAGACGTTGCCTGTTCTTCCTTTGCGCTTTCCTTTTCCTACCCCAGTCTCAAGTTTAATAACTGAAAATGAGTGTGTTGATGAATAGATACGAATACATGAAGGGATAAAACATCAAGGAAGCACTTCTTGAAAGAAGTCTTGTTTCCGCCCTGTCCTCGATGTTCTCTCCTTCCATGTATTCGTATATCAAGTTTACCATCATGTTCAACTTACATAAGATCGCCTGCACTCTGACTATATTTCCGTTAACAGTGAATGTGCACAAGCGGTTGTGTGACGTAATCATGCCGCAGCCGGTTCTCAAATAAAGAATAACAAGATAAAGCTTTCCGTTCTTCAAGCGTGCGCTATACACATTTGCGTCTTGCCACGTTAAAAGTGAAGAGAAAACACAAAAGATATCAGTCACTGGCAAAGCATTTAAAGCGTTCGAAACGAATTTAAGCCTTACGGAGACAGAACCCCGATGGAATGCCTTGGCAACCAACCGTAAACTCCCTTGTTTGCTGGGCCCACTTTGTCGAAGGTTCGTAAACGGGCCGAATTCGAAGAGAGGTAAGGATTGTTTCTAACATATACCGTTCCTTACTTTTTGACGGTGCAGGCAAGCCTTCGCAATATCAAGACCGCCCGGATTTCACACCGTCCGAGTTTGTTTACACATTCCCGAATACGGCGATACCCCGTGCGCTCGCGCGGTACACAGGACGGCGAAGTGACGAACGCAATAAGCTTGAATAACTTAATTAAGCGATCAAGGAGAGCAAAATCAGCTGTTTGTAGTGGCCGGGCTGCATAAATGGAGTTCAGAAGCTCCGCACAAGGGGAATGGTTGGGTCGGTATCGAAACTGGTCACCATTACTTTCCTCACATAACATTCTGCGACTCTGCCTTGAAAGCCGACTCCTTCTTTAGTTGCTTGCAAGACGCGACACTGAAGTGACGAGTAAGTGACTCCGAGTCGATGGTATGAACCGATGCGGCGTCGGCGGTCTGTCCATCCTTGAAGGTGAAGCGTACTGAGCTTCAACTAATTTATTTACACTATTTACATTAGGTTAAATCTGAGACGTGACGGGCCGACCTTGCGCGTGCCGTTGTTCCTTGATGCCTGTGCTGTCTCGAGCTCCGAGCGAGGCCATGATCGCACGAGCACTTCTTTTTCTTCTTTCGCGCTTCGCTGGGAGCCGCTACATGGTTCCCCCACTAGCGAGGTTGTGGGTAATACGAGCGATGTGTTTGTGCGCGAAGTTGCATCAATTTCTTGTAGCTCATTGTTTGCGAGATGTGCAGGCTTAATGCGGTCAATTGAAATTACTTCTGTCCGGCCGTTGACTGAAAGCGTGAATGTTTTGTCAGTTCGTTGCAATAAAAACGAACGAGATCCTCTGTATCGTAAGCAGTGGCTTTTGTTAATCCTCCAGGGGCCCTAATCTGCACACTTGGCGAAAAAGTCGGCGAGAAATTCGGCGAGAAAATCGGCGGCTGCGATTGGCCGATGTCGCACTTGACTTTGGCGCCTGCGAATCACAGCCGCCGTATTCTCGCCGACTTTTTCGCTAAGTATTCAGATTAGGGCCCCAGGTCGTCCTCAGCCATTTCGAAGAAAATATGCACGCGAAACGAGGACAAAAATACACGTTCAGAATGGTGAAAGACGGAACAACGCCACCAGAGAACACACATAAACACATGGACCGGGAGACGCGCCAGGCCTGGCGCGGACGACGGAGTGACGCTCCCGGAGCCCCCAAAAGTGTTTCGAGCGATTCCCGCGAGGGCGCGCCACGATCGTGGCCAAACTATGAAAAAGGTCAATTACTGTGCGTTCTGGAAATTCAACATAGAAGATCGTTTTAATTTAATACTAAATCGCCGAGGATTGTAATTCTAAGCGTTAGTGAGAAATTTTAGGCTTGCTAAACTTTATTACTAACTAACTAGCCTCAGCGTGTATGTTGATGAGGCCGTTTTACGTAGGGTGGAATGTTTGATGCACAGTACGGAATTTGAGGGTGAGTTCCAAATACGCTCGTCGGAATGTCTAAACTTCGGTCTCATAGACGACTCAACCAGGCAATGTATCATCGTCACCTGTCGAACAAGATTTTTTATTGGAATGTGCAAAGGTCTTTTTGTTCTATTTCGTACATTTCATCTGCCCAATTTTTATGAACTTGCTCGAGGCGTTTTTTTGATCTATCAAAATGGTAATATTTTCAGTAAGCGCACGGGGAAAGTAAGGCATGCTCAATTTCGTAGGCACGCCGCTGGTAAATGCACCCCGCTGGTAACACCCACACCGCTGGTAAATTATGAAATGACCCCGAACGACATTAGGTTCTCGGGGTGACCTCATGTGGGTTGCCCACTTAGGCGCACTCTTGGCCCCACGAGGAGGGCAAATGTGGGCTGCCCACCTAGGCCCCTGCGGGCCCCACGGGTAGGGACATTGTGGGCTGCCAAAGTAAACCCACTGTGGGTGCCACGCGGAGAGCCCATGTGGGCTGTCCAAACAGGCCCTTGTGGGTCCCCGGAAAACCCCAGGTGGACTACCCAAGTGGGCTCTACATGCCCGACTTTCAAAACCTACATGGGACCCACATCGGCTCCCCCTTCAGAGCCCACTTTGCCCTAGTTCCTCGACAGAGCCTAGGTAGGCTGCCCAAGTAGGCCCCCGGCAGGTACCACGAGAGGGGCCCATGTGGGCTGCCCAGTAGGCCCCTGCAGGTTCCACGAGGGAAACCAAGGTGGGCTGCCCAAGTAGGCCCGCTGTGATTCCACCGAGGAAAGCCTGGTGGGCACCCCAAGTGGGGCCGACTTGGACCCGAGTTGCAAAACCGGCGTGCGACCCACGTGGACTGCCCACGTAGTAACTCCGATCGGCCCCTCTCTGGGAGCCCACTTTCTGCTACTTGGGACATCTAAAATATGTCGTGCAATAATTTTCATACTTTCGGTAAATTCCGCTAAGAACTAATCTCTGACGTTGATAACTTGCAAGAACACCTATGAGTTTCCTTTCCACGCAATGGCAGACGCGGGAAAAATAAATGAAATAAACAGTTTTTCCCTACAGAACTCGGAATTAGAATAAGGGGCCGCGTGATCTGATGCTAATTATATATCGTCAGTGTTCATCATAGTCATGCGCTGGGGTTGGCAAAGCATAGGACATGTGCTGAGCTTCAGATATTGTTAGAGTTCCACTATTCTCGTCTTTGCTTTAACACGAGTCATTACCCGAATCTTTGGTAATGCTGGTTGTCATAAACCCAGCACTCGACTCGGGCTCATGACAATCGAGTACGTCGAGGTGCCACGTGATTCGCGTTTAGAAGACGTGATGTCATCTACATCAAGGTTTCAACAATCCTAATAAATCTCATGACTTTGTTCAATCTTATTTGATTTCACGCAGTGAGTCACGTGATTGCGTTGCGTGACGTGATGAGGTCTCATGACGTGACATTGCTTGACAACATGTCTTAACACCATGACGTCGCGAGACCACGTGACACATGATTGATTATAGTGCCAATACTAAAGCGCCACAAAAACCTGCAATATCTTATACATTGCAATTTCGTGTATGACGAGTTGATCAATATATAGAAATACATCCACACGTTTATTGTTCGCTGTCATTTCACAGTGGTGATCTCAGTTGTGGACTCTTCGCACACAGGTTTGTGACGTAGTCTTTTGATTGTGCTTGCAGACGAATATCTCGCCGTGGACGGCGTCACGTCTCCAAGGATAATGACGCAGTAGTAACGGCGGGCTGTTCGGTGTTTTCGAATGTGACAGTGTACGTGAGGATTAGGCTCCGCCGGAACTTCTTGCCAAGGGTAAGGAAGAGCAATGGAAGCAGCCGTGACCGAGCTTAAATCTAATGGCGAATGAGCCACTGGGGGCTCGTGCACAGACGAAATCTCTGGACCTAAGGCGTCCATGGACTCTTCTGAGGCCGTTGTAGTTGCCGAACTGGAAGACGGCCTTTCTCTGCAATAGCCGAGCCCAAACTCAGATGTGTTTGAAGTGGTGCGTTGTGCCATGCTGCGTGTCGGAGAAGACCTGCCTAGCTATGCGGCCTTGGACACGGTAGGAACAGCAGTTACTTGAACCAGTAGCGGCGCAGGACGCCGCAACAGCAGCGTCATGGGAGGACGCATCAGCAGCGGCACGTGGAGCCGCAGCGCCATGAGTTGCAGCTTCCGGGCCTCAGGTGGCAGATGGCCCACACTCTAGCTGGAGCTCCATTTGTGGTGTTGACAACATTTTATCATGCATAGGCCGGTTCAGACACTTGCGTTTGACTGCGTTTGACTGCGTTGCGTCGAGAACCGAAAGCGATCACGGCACATCGTGTTCGTATGAAGCGTGGAACAATTCAGACATCTTGGCACGCGGTATAGCACCAGGAATGTCTGGTTTCTCGCTGCCGCAACGCGTCAAACGCAGTCAAACGCAACTGTCTGAACCAGGCTGCCACGAAGGCTGGCGTTGTGTGGGTTTCAATGCTCTCTGTGTCATTTTCACTTCATTCCATGCTGTATCGTCATCTAGCCTATAAATGGCTTGTCCTATTTGTTATGTGTCAACTGTGGTGTAGCATACTTGTTTCGCATTTGTTCGCTTGTTTTCGGTTTGAAATGTTTCACCGATTGTCCAGGAGCAAAGGCAAGGGCTTAACTGCACGCCTGGCATCCGAATAAACTTTCATTTTGATCTGATATTGCTCCACTCTACCAGGGAGTTCCTTTTGAGTAACATGTGGAGAGACGGCACACTCTCGTGTTCCTCGTGCTTAGAAATGCAGTTGCGTTCGGTGAGTATGACAATGTAGAAAAAATGCTGTTTTTTTTCCTGTCGCTGCATGGCGCGTACGTCGGTAAACACCGAGATATTTAGTGATGCTTTCAGAAAGCTGATAATGTTGGACGAAAACCAACTGGACGATGAACGTAAAAACGTTATTAAATCGCTCTACCTCTCCATTAGCTTGGGGATGATAGAAGGAGGACTTTGTATGTTTGATGCATCTACAAGAAGTCGCTGAACTCTTTTGAAATAAACTGCGGACCGTTGTCGGTCGTGATCTTTGCAGCAGACCCACGCGGACGAAGACAGAAATAAAAAAAATGTATGACTGTGGCAGCCGTGACTTTGTGGGTTGATGCACCTTCAGGCCGCTCGCTATCGTGATCTACAAACGTGATAAAAATTCTTTTTGAGCAGGAGTCTGTTCGAAAGGGCCAACGATGTCCATACCAAGTTTTTTCCGTGGACGATTGGGAAATTCAACAGGTTGGAGAGATGCAGGAAACAAAAAATCGACACCGGTTGCGAGATGAGTGGTGGACGCACCGGCACGTGTTATCACGTTCCGCTTTCGATTGTTCGATTTTTTTATTGATTTTTTTACGCTGGTGACGTTTTTCTTTCTCAACGCCGCCACCACCTTGCTTACAACGCCAAGTGCCCCTGCGCAGCCTTGATCGAGTTCAAAAACCCCGTTTTCAATTATCTTATACCCATAGAGGCCGACCAGAGCCCCCCGAAGCGCAAGCGCGCACCTTACTTTGCCAAAGAGGACAGAGATTTGTTTCAACGTTTACTTCGACGGTTCCCGGCCGATGCACTAAAATACAAACGCGGCCGATGCCCAAAAATGTCGCGATACTTTGATGGAGAGACGACGATGTTGGTGGTTCGGTGGTTCGAGGACCAGGCTGGTACTTGGCAGCATGAGACATCCATGAAGGGCCGGTAGAACGGCCGGGTGATGAGGCCATGAGGAGGCGATTAACGGCCAGAGTCCTCGGGCAGCGCGGACCCGGTCGTTCTCGCAGGCCTTCCGGGGCTCTGCCTCAGAAGCCTGCGAGGAAATGAAAACATGGGAAGGAAGTTGAGCGTTGGCGGTAACGAGTTACAAGGAACGGCATTACCGGTAACGCGTTTCTTTTTTTTTTTTTCGGAAGCCTAGTAACGTACTCGTTACTTTTTCAAAATATTAACGGGTAACGTACTTACGTTACTTCTTTAAAGTAACGGATAACGTAGTAACGTTACTCGTTACATCTTCCCCAAAACCCGAAAAAAGTACACTTGAATTTGTTTCGGTGTTTTTATACTTTGTTTTATCTTAAGTCCTGACGAAGCCTACGTTACGAGCTGATGGGACAAACCAGACAGCGTCAAAAGGGAACCGTCATGGTGTTCCTCATATTTCTGTACGTGTTTTATCATCCCTGAACCCAGCGGCGTAGACTTTCCATTTTCCCGAAAGGGGGGGGGGGGGGGCAGGCTCAGAAGTTTTTTGGGGGAGGGGGTGGGGGAGAGAGGGGGCGTGCTGCGCGTTACCTTTTCGCAAGAACTGGAGATTGAAGCTAACGAAAGCACGCTGGGATTCCATTTCCCATGTATTTTGTCAATAAAGGCAACGTGGGCGTTATTTTGTTTACATGCAACTACTAGAACCTCGTTACATGGCACATAAACAGCGTCTCGGTAAGGATCGAGGCCCGGGCCCGGGGGAGAAGGCTCTGCCCCCCCCCCCCCCCCCCCCCCTGGGATCTCACCAGGGGGGACGTGAGCCCTGATGCCCCCCGAAGTCTACGTCTATGCCTGAATCCATTATAAACGAAAGAGGCCCAGTCACTTTCGCTTTTGACGCTGCTGGATTGGCCCCAATAGTTCGTAGCGTTAGCTGCGTCTGGACTTAAGCTGAAACGAAGTACAGACGACAAAACATAAATTATACACTCATTCTGCATCCTTTCAAAATTTAGCCTTACTTTTCCTCACGCAAAACGTCCCACTTTACAAAAACCTCAACGCCAAGGCCCATGGTCCCAGTGTCGGAAAACGCTGTGCCCCAAAAAGCGCTGTTGCCGTAGATTTATAAATAAAAAGAAACGCAAGTGTAACGTGCGTTACTTTTTATCGGTAATGGGAACTATTGTATTTTTGGGGAGGTGGCCGGTGTTGGTAGTGAGGTGGTGTCCGAGAGGTGATGTCGGGTACCGGCGCAGGGGGTCGTGGATTGTCTTGAATGCCGGTGGTGGCGATGTACTGCCTCGTCAAAGTCGGGAATGGAGCGGCAGCCGCTGCTGCAGGCGTCGTCGTGGTCGGGGAGTAGACTTCAGGTTCATCCGCGAAGGGGACCCGGTAACGGCGGGGGCCCGCGTCCTCGCGGGCCCCGCCGAGGGCGAGGAAGGACACTGGTGACTGTCGATTTGTTTAATTCGAATCCCAGCGACAACTGTTCCACAGCGGTGCTAGCATACTCGAGCTGAGCACGCGCCACTGCGAGTGGGGCACGTGCTTGTCTCGTTCAAACTGCGTGCCCGTACGAGACGAAAAACTCAGAATACTACAGTAACGCGTTCCCTTTATTTTCAGGTAACGAACGTAGGTAATGCGTTACTTTATTTTGCAAGTAACGAGTAACGAGTAACGTATTTCGTTACTTTTTTCTGTAACGCCTACAACACTGGAAGGAACATAGGAAGCTAAGAAAGGAAAGAGCCTCGGAACGCCTGTGAGGAAATGGAAACTTACAAGGCGTGGTGCGCGGGACAGCGGAAAGTCGGTGGCCCGAGACCAGGGAGCACACTGAGGAAAGGACATCGTCCGAGGTCGGAGGTAGAAGCATGCCTGCTGTATGACGCCAATGGCGCGCGGGGCGCGCGCCAGCTCTGACACCGATCGCGCTCAATGTTCGAGCCCGTGCACGTGAACATGGCACGCTCAGGAGCGTGCCAAATCAATGCACACCGAATAGACCTATTTCTATATTACCCAAGCATCAATGAGCATGCAGGGATTGGTGTTCCACGCGCCGCGCGTGCTGGCCTCAGCAGTAGTGACTTTTTCTAAAGCAAATACCTAAAACAAATGGCTTCTTGCACGCGCGTTCGTCAATGCTTTATTTTGGTTATTTATTTCAAATCTTTTATACGGGGAAGGCGTGCGCGTGCGGCACGTGGAACACCAATCCCTGCATTCTCCTTGATGCTTGGGTAATATAGCAAATTGTCTATAGACCTTTCCAAAAAGAGCGTGTGGCCGGTGCCATCTTGACTGTTCGTGCGTATGGCGCGTGCTTTCCTCGCTTTCCGAAGCGACGAACACGCAAGTGCGGAGCTGTGAAGACCGCACGCGGGACTGTGATTTTGTAAAGATTGAAAAAGTCTATTGGCGACGTGCGCGATCGAAAGCGTTGCTGTGGTCGGCCTTACACGATTGGCCGAATGCTGAGTATGACGTCAGCAAAGGATTTTTCTTCGACGGAAATAAGAGGAATGGGAAAACTTCGATTTCGACGGTGTTGGTAGTGTTTCTTTAAGAGCGCAATTATTTCAGGCTTCCACCATGCTCCTTACAAACACCATCGAACTTGTTGTTCGCAAGGTAATGACGTCACGAAAGGTAACCATAGGAGGGCGCCACTAAAACATCTCGCCCAGAGCCGTTTATACTGAGAGAGTTTGGCCAATGGGCGGAGCTTGTTGCCCGCTAGAACTAGCGGATTTCGCGATAACACAAAATGGCGTTACTTCTTTCTCTTCTTTATTCCTGAGAAATCGCATAGAGTTCCTATGAGTCAGAGCCACAAGATGGCGGACGGAATTAATCATCCCCCGGTTGTCAGACTACGCTGCTGTGGTTTGCCAGACTGTCAAAATATCCTTAAAAAGGCCAAACTCTCTCAGTATAAACGGCTCTGATCTCGCCGTAATACCACACTAAAGAGACGAAATATATGATCTTGTTACGTCACGGCTCGTTTATCGAGTGACTTGCAATACAGGAATTTCCAGAGGCGTTTTATATGCCTTATTCTTAAACTGGACGCTTTCACAAAGAGGCCCTGCTGCCTATCACAAGGTTTTTTTCATATATATATATATATATATATATATATATATATATATATATATATATATATATATATATATATATATATATATATATATAACTAATGACCGCCATATTAGGCTAGAGACGCCTTTCAACCTGGGTGGCCCATTAATTTGAGAAAATCGCTATCTTTATGTTAGAGCTCCAGCACACACAGCGTCGCACAAAAGTGACGTCCCCCCCCCCCCTCCTTCTTTTTTCCCAGCGTTTGTCTGCCCTGTTGTTGACCTCTGATGACGACCTCGTGCAGACAGCTGACTCAGATATGATTTCGGCTTGAGGATAACATAAAATACAGCGCGCAAAAGCGCCCAACAAAGTGACGAGAAACGTCTGATATTTTCTTAACTGCCCCGTTGAAGTATTGAAGGAAGAAATTGGTGCTTATAAAATTATAGAAAAATAATTTTAACATTTTCATACGATAGTGCGGACGTCTTGCTGCCCTTTCCTGGTCTTATTTTTACACTCTTTCAAACCTCACTCCTTTATGTGTGATTGACGAGCTGATTTTCCGACTCAAGACCCGTTCACACGTGCACAACTCAGCTCTATACACAAAGCTCTGACTCGGCGCTGTATCACCGCTGCATCGGCAATACAATGGTTGTAACCTGTTTTTTTTATTACCAAGACGTAACGTTAAATTAGCACTGAATATCCATTAACGATGAGGTTGATGCTTTCTTAATTGATCGACTGGTTCATTGGGGGTCTGTAATGCATCAGCATCTAAGGCTATGTTGCGCCAAGCTTAGACTTGCAGTATGGGGCTAAGATGAGGAAAAAGCTATAGTAGAAAAATATGTGATAAAACTATGAACATGAATGTGCATAAGTGTAAAAATTAATACCATGTGTTCATTATAGACAGCAGAATCACAGTCGGTGTAGAAAGCTGATATTTGCGAGGAAGTTAAAAACACAGTTGTGTGGGATGTGCGAATCATCACCTAGTAGTAAGGCAAGGTGTAGTGGAATGTGCTCTGTATAAAGCAATGTGAAGTGTTCACAATGGAATTGATCATACATAGGGTAATCGATGAGCATGTGCATAATACTTAGGGGTAAGTTTCATGCGTCCGCATTGAGTGGCATCCTCACCGCTTGAGAGGTGCCCATGTGTGAGACGGGTATGACCGATTTGTAAAATACACAATGCGAACTTCATAAAAACGCTCCCGGTGTCCGGCACTCTCCCACTCGCTCCAGAAAAGGTTTTATTGCATGTAGTTTGTTGCCTGTTTCGCTGTTCCACTGCAGCTGCAACTTTGCTTGATGCAACGTTTCAAAGAGTTGTGGTAATCTTTGTCTGGTATTTGTTGTGTGTCGATTTATCTTTCATCAGCAGAACCAGCTGCGCAATCAGCCGCGACATTTTCAGGAATGTCAACGTAGCTAGGAGCCCAGCATAGGACTACGTCGAGATTTTTCCTTGCAGCCAAGATAATCTTTTTTTCACTCGGAGACAAGTGGGTTTGTAACACGGTTCATTGATGTGACTGCCATTATAGAACTCAGAGACGAGACAGTGCAAATTACAGCGTGATGAAGCCTTTTGTAATTATGAAATCAACAGCCAGCAGCAGACCAGATTCACAACACCCTTCTTAAAACATGAAGGCGACAACGCAAGTGTCCGTCTTCAGAGCTTCCAGAAGGCGGCCCCTATGGGGGAGGAGAAGTCTTCCGGGAAGTCTGTGTCTCCACGGATGCCGTAGACAGTGAGTGGTCCCCTCCGCACTGCTTTGGCATAAGAACCCCCTTGACTCAAAGGCAAGCTGTTTTTTCTATGCTTGTAGCTAAGGTTATGTTTTACTGTAATATTCAATACTTATATTTTTGTTCCAATTTGGGCATCAGCGAAAGAAAACAGGGTGAGCTCCGCTACAGTTTACACATTTCGGTTCGTTTTGCATATGTCCGCTACATGGTCAGTGTCACAGCCATTTCCACATTTTTCTCGGCCGCGGCAGTTTCGGGAACCATGCCCAAAACAATGACAGCGGAAATACCGCTCAGGATTTGAAATGAAAGAGCAAACTCAACAGTTCAACTACCCTGCTTTCACGATGGACGGAAGACCAAATATTTCAAATTCATCAGATGTCGAGTTGGTTTCTCTTGTCCATCATGTTTTAAAGTGATCCGTCGAACAGCTACAGTAAGCACTTTTGCGCAAACCTTCGAAAATCTCCTCTTCACTGCCTTCGAGAAGGTCATTTTCAGAGATGACACCACAGACAGTGTTCAGGGTACAATGTGGAGTCACAGTAACCTGGTATTCCCCCAGGCATGTCATCTGCAGGAGTGCTGTGCTCTGTGGCTTATTTTCTACCGCAACAAGGAGTCTCCGGCTAGCTTTTTGCCTCATAACATTTTCCGATCACTTGTTCTAAGTGCTTTGCAATGAAAAAGGAAAAGATATTAGACACACGCGCAGTATCACTTATAGGGGGAACTACAAGAAATCGGAGATATTTTTTCCAATTCGTTCGCTTTATCGAAAGTAAGAGAAGCAGGGCAGCCTTTTATGAGGGGTCGCTCTAATCGTGGTTTAGGAGCACCTGAAGCCATAAAAGGTAAGTATGTCTTAAATCCGTGGTGCACCGCCCTACACGGAGCCCAATAAGGGGTTGGTTAACGCACCATAGCAAGACGGGCTTTGCTGCAGACGTTACTCTAACAATGCTGCTGGGAAACTATTACCAAATTTGGATCTGGGTGAGGATATATGTCACCACCTATGGTTAGCCCTGGCCGCCAAAGAAGGTGAAAGAGGAAACAAGGGCAGAAAGTGAAAAAATTAGACATATACAAATCTCTGTAAGGCGAAATTAGAGCTCCGCTTTAAGCTTAAGGAGGAGGGAGGGCAGTGTCCCTCCTCCCTCCTCCGTACCCTCTCTTTCTCCCCTTCTTCTCCTTCTTTCCTGCTCGTCAGCATCTCTCGTCCTCCTCCCCTACTCCTACTCCTCTCCACTGCACCTCCTCCTTCCATCCTGCTCCTTTTCCCTCCTCCTCTCCCTTCCCCTTCCTCCTTCTCTCCTCCTCCTTTCCTGCCCCTCCTCCTCTCCCCTCCTCCCTTTCCTTCCTCCTCCTCCTCTCCTTCTCCTCCACACCTTCCCCTTCTCCTGCTCCACACGTGTCGTCAATTTTCCCGCCACATCTAGCGGAGAAAGTAAATTTGTTCATAGGTGGTGTGACACCAAGTCATGTGACGTCATTTTCCCTCTAAATTCAGCGGGGCATAAAATTGCTGTTGATGTCACGTGACGTCCATTTTACCGCTAAATCTAGCGCGGTTACGCGCCGACGTCGACGGCGACGCCGCTCAACCCGGAAACGTGGTGCCTAGGAGCTGCGCTCTAAAAAGGCAAGGGTAGGTGAGGAGAAGAAAGGCGACTGACTGAATCATTCAGGAATGGTCAGGTCAAGCCAGGACACCTGTCTACGAAAAGCAGGGGCAGAAGTGGCATACTCTGTCTCCGCGCGCTCTCTCGCGCGAAATAATTTGCCTTCACGAGAGGCTGAGGCCGTTTTACGAGGGCGCGCACTCGACCGCCGGCCGCAACCTCGGCAGAGGCGAAACGTGGCCGTCCACCCCAGTACACCCCAGACGAACTGAGGGTGCGGTAGAACGGAAATTCATGCTTTCGCAATCACGACTCAAAAGAAGTGCTTAGGTGTCCCCGGAATTCCTTTTTCAGTCTCGGCAGCGTGCATCAAGCCCATTGTTGTGGAGAGTGCTACCGCTAAGTCCGTCTGATAATACTCCTCATCCCTCTGGGCTCCCCGTCATTCGTGTAAACGCTGGAGTCGGGGAGGAAGATCCGCTGGTTCCGCCGATCACTTACGGGTCATTCCATGTCAAACGTCCCAGACGTTGCGCTCGACCCCTTCCGATTTCTAAAAAAAAAATTCATGGCCTTTTGCCGCAATGTCCGTAGCCATGCCCTGAAATATTTTTGGCGAAAAAATTTTTTTGATGACGTGAGCGCGGTTTTAACTTTTAAAAACAGCGTGAAACTAGGCATCACTCAATAATTGATGAAAAATCAGCTTTTTAGTGAAACACCCAACAATATTTTTTCTTAAATTTGCACGGCTTTCGACTTACAATGTGGTTGGGCTTGTAAAGTTTTGTTTAATTTAAATATTTTAAAAAACTAAAAATTTTGAAAATTTTAACATTTTTGTTATTTTATTAAAAAATATCTAATTGCTCCCGGGACTTAATAGAACTTTTTACCGGCTGCCCTGCAGGTATATAATCTATAAAAAATGTTTAAAACCGCTCAATTAAATATCTCGCAGTAAACAAAAATCCTGAAGTTGCCAAAAAGTGCGTTTTGACGCATAAACAGCCGTTTATTTCACCCTGAGGTGGTCCAAGTAAAAATACAAAATATGGTGGGTTTGGAAGAACAATCGATAATCTTTTGATTCTGAAAGTTTAATCAGAGTAATTTTTGTTTAAAGCGAGAAAACAATTTTTGAAGTTGAGCTCTCGCACCACAACCCGGCGTCGCTTCTTAACGCCTCTTCGCCGCACAGCACGCCACCTGCGACGATAGCTGACACGATTAGGTCCAAAGAAAGAACGGAGTTTTCTGCCGCTTCCCCTTGTCCGTCTTTCCGGCTGCAAGGGAAGAAACGGCGGGTATCGTGTAATAATCGGAGGTGCCGCCAGCGCGTAGCAATAGCAGGCCCGTTGTGCCCTTTGTACCCGAGGGCGGCTCGAAACGCGATGCCTAATACGGGCGGCATCAGTTGACGTGGACTTCTCCTAAAAGGGAAACGCGATAATATCGCCGCGAAATCTAGCTGTCACGCATACTGCGGTGAAAAGCGGAACTATTCAGCGACGCAAGAATTTGCCGTTTCAAAGCCGATTTAAACACAAACGAGGCGTGAGCCTCCAACTGCGCGCGTTCGTTAACACCACATCGCCTCGTCGTATGAGATTGCCCGTTCACGGGGCTTTTGTGTTGCTGTCTACATCTGTCCTGACGTCGAGAAGAGAGAGTGATTGCGATGTGTACGTAAGAAATAGCTAGCTTACTAGTGGATGCTCTTACCTGGCAGCGCTAAGCATTTGCTGATATCAAGACAGTGGAAGTCCACAGGAGGACACAGCCGCGCAAAACGGTCAAAATAGGAAAAGCCATAAAGCAACAAGAGTAGAAAAAAGCCTCTTCCCACCAAGATGCACCCGACAACTCGAGGTCCTGCTTTCTACCTGCGTGCGCACACCGTGACACCGTCGCACGCTTTGCCGGGCTCGACGGTGGCGTGCTGTGCAGAGAAGAGGCGCAAGGAACGACGCCAGGTTGCGGCGCGAAAGCTCAACTTCAAAATGTTTTTTCACTTTAGAACAACATTACTTCGATTAACTGTCAAGAACAAACGTGAAATCAACTCTTCGTATAAGTCACCATGTTACGTATCTGTCTATCGGGCACCTCATAGCGCAGATTGACGCTCTTTAAACGGCAAAGCGCGATTCCGCACTGATTCGGACTGTCTCTTTGTCACGTGCAGATACATTCAGCCGTACAGCTTGAAGACGTCATTCAGCACAGCTCAGACGCGCTGTCTACATCTTTACCGTGCGGCAGACGTCACAGTCGGCTACAGCGCGTTCGCATGACGATGCTCACTCGCGCTATCTAGCTGACAGCTTCTCGCTGAGCTCGGTGGAAGATGTGCTCGCGTAACTCTCGCGGAGAGAATTGACGTCTCGTGATCAGTGGAACTGCTACCGCTGATCTGCGGCAAGCGTTCCTGCTGAATCCAGCGAACAAGTGTCGCGTTGAATACGTCAGTGGATTACGTAGCGCTCGGCAAGTCTGGTCGCCATATGAGTGTCCATGACGCTAGGTCACGTGACTACCATGCTGTCTGCCCGCGATCACAGACCCTGTCAGATCTGAGCATGCGACATACGTGCGCAGGTGCTGTTCGACCAACGTGCACACCAACGTTAGCATCGCTGCAAGGAGTCAGCTGGCGCATGCGAGGTGACGACGTGACTGAGCAGAGCATAACTCCGCACCGTTCGACGCCATCCGCGTCAAGCGTGCACTCTAATTCGGCGCTACAGGATGAAATTCTGCATTTTTTCCTCTTTAGAACAAAATTACTTTAATTAAACTTTCAAGAACAAAAGGAAATAAACTCTTTTGTAGAAGTCACCATGTTACGTATTTTTCTTTGGGCCACCTCAAGGCAGAATTGACGGCTCTTTAAACGGCAAAACGCAATTTTGCACAAATTTAGTTTTTTTGTTTTTTCTGCAAGATATTTAGTTGTACGGCCTGAAACCTTTTTTGTGTACAGTATACCTACAGGGCTGTCAATAAGAGTATTTACAGTCGCATGCAGCAAAGCCATAGTTTGTAACAAAACTAAAAATATGCTAAAATGCTCATATATTCCTTATTTTTTAAAACTGCTTCGAGCATACCAAATTCCATGACCATGATCCTTATTACATAGCAATCCAAATACCGTAGGGTTTTAGGCAAAAATATTCCAGTGTTCCGTAAAAAAATCTTACTTTTCATCAATTATTGAATGACTCGTAGTTCCACCCCCTTTTACTAGTTCAAACCGCCATCACCCCATGAAATTTGTTTTTCGACAAAAAAATATGTTAGAGAGGCACCACAAACGTTACGGTGAAGAGCCATCAATTTTATTTTAGGAATCGGAGGTGGCCGTGGGACCTTTGGCATGGCATGGAGAAGTCCTCCGGTCACTTGATGCCGCCCGTCGTTTAGGCATCGCGTTTCGAGCCGCCCTCGGGTACAAAGGGCACAACGGGCCTGCTATTGCTACGCGCTGGCGGCACCTCCGATTATTACACGATACCCGCCGTTTCTTCCCTTGCAGCCGGAAAGACGGACAAGGGGAAGCGGCAGAAAACTCCGTTCTTTCTTTGGACCTAATCGTGTCAGCTATCGTCGCAGGTGGCGTGCTGTGCGGCGAAGAGGCGTTAAGAAGCGACGCCGGGTTGTGGTGCGAGAGTTCAACTTCAAAAATTGTTTTCTCGCTTTAAACAAAAATTACTCTGATTAAACTTTCAGAATCAAAAGATTATCGATTGTTCTTCCAAACCCACCATATTTTGTATTTTTACTTGGACCACCTCAGGGTGAAATAAACGGCTGTTTATGCGTCAAAACGCACTTTTTGGCAACTTCAGGATTTTTGTTTACTGCGAGATATTTAATTGAGCGGTTTTAAACATTTTTTATAGATTATATACCTGCAGGGCAGCCGGTAAAAAGTTCTATTAGGTCCCGGGAGCAATTAGATATTTTTTAATAAAATAGCAAAAATGTTAAAATTTTCAAAACTTTTTTAGTTTTTTAAAAATATTTAAATTAAACAAAACTTCACAAGCCCAACCACATTGTAAGTCGAAAGCCGTGCAAATTTAAGAAAAAATATTGTTAGGTGTTTCACTAAAAAGCTGATTTTTCATCAATTATTGAGTGATGCCTAGTTTCACGCTGTTTTTAAAAGTTAAAACCGCGCTCACGTCATCAAAAAATTTTTTCGCCAAAAATATTTCAGGGCATGGCTACGGACATTGCGGCAAAAGGCCATGAATTTTTTTTTTAGAAATCGGAAGGGGTCGAGCGCAACGTCTGGGACGTTTGACATGGAATGACCCTCTACGCTCAAGCTACATACCTTCCCCAAAGAGCATCCCCCGCGTTAAGGCCCTGCCACACTGAGGCAAGAGTTGGACAACTCTATCCGGCAGCACGAGGAAATCGTCATGCCGGCGACCCTGCCACCTCGCTGCAACAAACAACAGTCGGGCAACATGTTGCTGCCGTCCGGCAACCGTGTTGTCCGATTTGTTGTCCGACAACCCTGTCACACCGCACTGACGGCGGTGACAACACGGGGAAAACTCCGTCATCTTGATTGCTTGCCTTCGTTCGTGTGCGGCGCGGCGTCACTGGAAGTGTGACTCTACAAAGTGCTAGTGCGTTCGAAGGACCGTACTTACCACGGAACGACATCAACCAGTCACTGTGATTAGAACACTTGACAGAGGGAGTATTATCCACCCTTTATTTTATAAGAATGTGCTTCATTCGTTGACAAAGCAGATAGCCCCTAACCGAGGAATGTGAGATCGCTGATATATGGTCGGGATTTTCGCCATTTTATGAAGTGTTTTTGTCCGGTTCTTTTCTTTCGCGCAATTCCTATTTCTACTGTAAAACTTAGTTAACACTGGCAGAGCCCCAAAGCGTATTTTGTAGCGTGGTGTTTAGCTGAAGTGACAGTGCTTAAAAACTTCGACATCGACACGATCGGCGTTCGTAACAATCGGTGAAATAAATATTTTTCAGCTCTCTATTTGCCTACCGCCTGCTATGTGACACACTTCATTCCCCAAAACGTCCTGGGTATTTTTGACACAATTCAGGTGTCTGGTAGAGCCGTGTTTTTTTTTTTTAAGTTGCAAGCATCAACAATCATGATGAGAGCTGTTGTAATGCTTCGATTTTTTAATCTTTGCTTTAGTGGATGCTTTTTATTATACTTTACCAGCGGGTGAGTAGGCATGTTATTTTATGTCACTAGCAGTAATATGAGCTGGTCTCTCGGCGGTTCTAATTTCAACATAAAGTATGAACGTTTACGACCGCAGCTTTGACCATTTCGACAATCGCTTCAGTAATTACGCAGTAAATCATTCATCAACTTATTTAGGCGGCACGCCAGGCTTAATTATTGTTAAATAACGTTTTCCAAGCCTTTATTTGTGTAAGACGTTACTGATAGGGAACTAGTTCTGCCATCGAAGCTATCTGTGTTGTCGTGTTGACGGCCCGAAATTCGCTCAGCCAGTGATCAGGGCAACACACGCTGTCCAACACATGTTGCTGCTATTTTTATTGCCGAAAGCTGTTATACCAAGGCAACATTTCAATTCTCCTTCATGTCGTGCTGCTGTTGCTGCGATGTGACAGGTTTGTCGCACAACACGGGGAGCGAGCAACAAGTTACCCGACTGTTAGACAACCTGTTATGTTGCTGTTGCTGTCATGTTGCCTCTGTGTGACATGGCCTTTAGGGGCGAACGCTAACCCAAGGCATGGCATGGGTTCGGTACATGCGCAGTGGTGAGCCCCTATTTCTTAGGGGCTCCTATTGTAAAACTCCCTAGTATTTTGTTTTACTAAGGAGATTTTTTTTTTTTTTCATAATCGTTTGAGATGGTAATTGTGAATAGATTACGAGTTTGAGGTAAGGGGAGATGCGTAAGCTAACACAAATGGCGGTACACAAACATTAGCCTTTGCATTTGTTACAAACTGCACCGTTTCGAAACGTCTGCTTTAACGTGTATATGTCAGTATTATGGGATATATTTTTATTTTGCTGTTTTTGCTGAAGCATTTTACTGATATCCCGTCATAAAAAAACAAATGCATATCAGTATTTGTTTTTGATCTGAAAAGATGTGTATTTGAGTGATTCTTTTTCTTTTTCAATATAATCTTTCATTATCTCTGCCCATCCCTGAAGTATAAGTAGTTTATGATATCAACAGCCAACGGTGCGCGAACGTTCCCGCGTGAACGATAATACCCCGGCACCCTGGGCTGCGTAACCAGCACAGCAAACCTCGCTACGCTAAGTCTCGCCGTGCAGTAATTCACGCTGCGCTCTATAAAATAAACAAGGTGCTGGACTACTATCTCTTCATTGCAACATCTCGCTACAGTGGTCACGCCCGAGATATCATTTTTGCATTTCTTTCCCCGTTTCATCGCTTACCCGCTCTGAGGAATAGCGTCCCAATTTCATCATGAGCGTAACGCTGGCGCATTCAGTATATAAAGGGTCTGGGTTCACACCGAACCACCATTCGAGCTGCCTCTGCTGCCAACTCGCCTTCAAGGAATTGCCGGGATTATGAAGACTTTCGTGAGGTTTCTTGTTCATCCCTGCTAGGGACTTGCGAATGTTGGTTCGAATCGAATGGCACTGTGTTATTCATAGCTTTGACAGTGCAGGATATAGTCGCAGTGACCGGTGCTTTTTACAGTGCTGTATCTAGGAATGACACTGCGCCTACTATTCACACACCCACTAATTCTTACCTTTCGAAGATAGTACATGTGTTAGGTTAAAGAAAATATTTGCATTCTTAAGAGGCCATTGTAAGCTCCTTATTGATAAGCTTATTAGTCGCAATGTTTCATACTTGAAAGCATAGTTTCAGTTTATATTATTGTAAGTATTAGAAACACTGCTGTAAAAAAATGATGTTGAAGAGTGCAAGCAAGAAATTGAAACTATTTTGATTAACGTTTCGTAACCACGTACGTAATGTGACGCGCAATAACGTATGGTGTGATTGTTTATGATACTTGTGGAAAAAGGAGACAGCCTTATATTCCTTATAAATAACGAGCTTTATTTCGATGTTTCAAATATTAATAAAAGATTATTAAGATGTAGCAAGAATTGCACTTATATCAAAATGTTTCTCCACGTCTCTTCAAAAAATATATTTTCATTCGGCAAAACTTATTTCTTATACCTTCGGTTTAAAGGGCCCATGAAACGAATTTTGGGTTGGGATGAATGATTTTAAATTGGGACTTTACTAATCGCATATCGTTTAGTTGGCCAAAAGAAAGAGGCTAGAAAGTCAAAAGCCAGCTTTTCGGTACGAACATTTGAAAATATAGCGGACTATTTTGTACCTTCTTGCCTTCGAAAGCTCTCCGCCTTTTCATTATGATACATCCGCGGTTCCAAAGGCGCGTCACCGGCGCCAAACTGACGTCAGCAGAGCCCAGCTCACGCATTGGACACGAGAACTGCGTCACTCGGACGTATGCGCTCGTCAACAATCAATCCGTCGACGAATATTTGGATTCGCGTTCGTGGCCAATGAGTGCCCTGACCGAACTTATCGTCACTGGGGAATGACAAGTTCTATGGTGTGCATAAAAAGCACGGTGGAAGCTAGGAGTCATCGCACCGGTGCCGAAGGAATGTCACGACCACGTGATTTCACAATTCGCATTTGAGTTGAGGATTAAAGCTAAGGAGGAAGAAGTAGGAAAATCGTTTCATGACCCCTTTAACCAAGGATACATAGCCATCTATGAACTTAGCAGTTTTTGATACAACATCCTTATAAGTCTTACAGAAGTATAAAAAAATCTAAAAAAATAATATATATATATGTTGTTTTTTTTTTTTGGGGGGGGGAGTGGAGTTTACTTTAAAAAAAAAGATGTACAGTGTTTTTGTTACCGCAAAAATAAATTACGCACTGCCAAACGGTCGGTCTCCGCTCAATCGTACCGTTGGCGGTTCAGAGCAGATGCCAAATTTTTAGGACTTGCCACAATTGTTTCAAAACGTTCAAAGCAATCGTCCAAAATTTTCAATTGAGAAAATGGTAATCCAGCGACGATGGTGAGCTACCCGGAACTGGCACTATTTTATCATGAAATCTTTTTTAAAGAATCGCATAAATGTTTAATTAGATAACGATTAGTTCTGAAACTTTGGCATATTGTTTGAACCCCTAGCGCTATATTTGGGCGGAGGCTGAGTGGATGGCGATGCTTTTGTGTATTTTTAAAGCAAAAAAACAAATTGAAAATTGTTTTCGGCTACACGCTGTACTCTGTTTGCTTTTAATTTCACTTCGAGCTTTCTTTTTTTTAAGGTACTGCACAAAATAATTTCAGGAAAGAGTAAATGGTTTTGATTGTCCAGTCAATTCAATGTTTCTAAACGAATACACATTTGACATGGTGGGTGTAACAGCTTCAAAAAACGAGGACAATAAAAGGAATGTTCCTTTTATCGTCCTCGTTTTTTGAAGCTGTTACACCCACCATGTCGAACTTTACCAACTAGCCCACTTCAATACCTTGTTACAGAATGCACATTTAGGCCGCTAAAAAAGGAAATTTATATTGGAGTAGTATCAACAGATTTGTTTTGCTCATATGTTTAAAAAGTAGCTGTTATAAATGCTATAACATTAACATTCTGTCGAGCCAGTATTGCCGAAACAAGGGAAGTCACAGGGAATATTTTTTGCGCTCGCAGATCGCCGTAATCGTGTTCTCCTTGGCCCTCGCCTCGGCGATGGCTGGATACATTGGTGGCTACGGTGGCGGCTACGGTGGGGGCTACGGTGGAGGCTATGGTGGCGGCTACGGCGGCGGCTACGGTGGTGGCTACGGCGGCGGCCATGGCATTGGATTTGTGAAAGTCATCGGCTTTGGCGGACATGGGGGATACGGAGGAGGCTACGGCGGAGGCTATGGTGGAGGATACCATGGTTGAAGAGCCCTCGCCTCATCAAAATGTACAGTCATAATAAATTGAGGATAACATTTACTTCCTGTGCTTCTGCTTGTATTTCCTACACACAAAAATATTTACGTTTTTTATGGCCTGCCCTTAGGCGATCAATAATATATTAATATCTACAAACAACCTCGGGCACGCGACGGAATGGACGGGTACTAATCAGTCTTGTACACGTTACTCAAAAAAAGTAATCGATTACAATTACTATTACTCTTGGCTAAAAAGTATTCGATTAGATTACTTGATTACTCGACGGCAAAAGTAATTGGACATTACTTAAAGAAGTAATCGTTACTTTTCCGATTACTTTATTGTGTGAAGACACATCTTTAGCGCTCATAACAATGAACTACTTCCAACCTATATTTCACATTTGCACAAGTATTGAAGAAGAAAAACTGGCTCCCTCTTTGTGGTCGTTGCACCTTCACAATGCGGACACAAGCATAGAATTCGTTTGAAGACGTTTAATGATTTGTGCGTTCGCCAGTGTGTGTGTGTGTGGGGGGGGGGGGGGAGCGGAGGGGGTTCTAGATCTTGTTAAGCTTGAGCAAGGGTTGTCGCTCAAAGTTTGCGTCGCTCATTTTATTATGCACATGTGGATGAGCTCGCATGTTATACAAAAGAGCAGCAGCTCCAGGATTTGAAACGGGTCATGTGTAGTATCCATTAGCGGAAGAGATCGCCCCGACCACTTCTCAACTCGAAACATTGCTTGTCACAAAGACCACGTAGGGGAAATGGGGAAATATTTCAAAGGCCTTTGTTTTGTTTTTTTGCATCCGCTTTAGGCATTCTTCGGTTCTGGTTCTCCTACGGGCTGCGAGTAGGTACCCTAAGCAGGATTTTTTTTTTTATTTCTGTGTGTGTGTGCGTGAGGGGGCTAGTTTGAACGAAGGACTCACAAAGCTACATTCTGCTTCCTCAAAGTTCGCCCTGAATGGCCTTTGTCATGCACTGTGGTTTCCCTGGAACTTCCCACTCCCAGTCCCAGCTCGAAAAAAAGAAAAAAAAAGAACGGAGATTCCACAGAAACTGTACATAGAAAGAGATTGACCTCGTTTCCTACAGCTCCGCAAAAATCTTTTTTCCGTTCGAAAAAAAAAAAAGCCAATTTTATTTTTGTCATTTCATAATAAAAAGGCGTGTGCCGGGGGGGGGGGGGGGTCCTGTGGAAAAATTGTAACGGTTACAAGTAATTTTATTACTTCAAAAAGTAATCAGATTACTCTTGTGATTACTGCCTAATAAAAGTAATCAACTGATTACAAAATTACTCCAAATAGTAATCGATTACAAGTAATTTGATTACTTGTAATGCGTACGGTACAAGTCTGGTACTAATACGCAGAACACGCGCAGTCTTACAGATGCAAATAGGCGGGCACGCTGTCGTGCAGACCAGAGTGTCGAACCGAAATTTTTATCCGTTATGTTCGGGTTTTGGTTCACGGCTTTCTGTTCAGTTCGGGTTCAGTTCCGGGGCGCAACTAAAAACCAATTGAAACCGGTTAGAACCGGTTCGAAGTGGTTTGAGCTGCTAAATTGATAATATACTTTCCGCATTGTTTTGGCAATAAGCACTATTTCCGCCGTGAAATTGGTTTTATGCTGTATAGTTATTTTATTGTTCGTACAATTCACTTTTGGTTTTTTAAATACTGTTATGTCCTGCCTAACATGATAAAATAGGAAGTCGGGCCTCGTCTTCTTCTTCCAGCAATCAGACAGTGTGTGTGCCAGCGCATGCTGAACATTCAGTCACGTCGCCATCAAGATCGGCAGTTGTGAGCGACCAGATTAAAGCTACTCGTTGTGTTTTGAGTAATGGGGCTCCTCATTACTTCACACTTAACATTGGCAACGAAGGCGGACCAGAACCGCACACGGAAGACTTGCACCGCCTGAATGATGTCAGCGCTACAAGGCACGATCGAAGAGTTCGATGGTAGGGCGTGGTAGGTTTGGGCGGAGCGCTTGGACTTCTACTTCCACGCGAACGATGTGCAAGAAGCCGGAAAGAAGAGGGCGCTACTGCTGACTTTATGCGGCGCAGAGACCTACAACACAGTTCGAGCGCTAGTTGCACCCCACAAGACAGGGAAAGTTTCCTTCAACGACGTTATGTCCTTGCTAGAGGACCATTACGATTCAAGACCATCTGAACTCTTCTTTCGAAGCAAATTTCAGAGGCGTGATCAACGTCCAGGAGAGTCCATTGGTTGCTACGTGGCAGCACTTAAGAAATTGGCAACTGACTGTAACTTCGGCGTATTGACGACAGCTACATCGCCAACGACGACAGCGGGTTCGTCAAGTGCCGGCGGCACAGTGTCAGCGTGGTCGTCGGACTCCAGAGGCACAGTGCCAGTGGCAACAGCGGGGTCGTCGAGCTTCAGCGACACAGTATCAGTGGGGTCGTCGAGCTCCGGAAGCATATTGCCTTCCAATCCAACGACGCTGCCGCTGGACGTGATGCTCCTTGCCCGCTTCGTTTGCGGAGTTCAAGATGAGCGTATTTAACAACGTTTTTTGTCAGAATTAAAACTCACATTCAAGCAAGCTTACGATATTACCATCAGACTTGAGAGTGCCGTGCAACAACAGCAGTAGCTGAAAACCCCGAAAGCAGATCTACACAAAATGTGTAGAACCACGAACCGGGCAGCCACCACCTCCACAGGTCAGCCGGAGATGCCGTGTTACCGCTGCAATGAGCAACACAGCGCAGAAACTTGTCGATTTCGCAAAACATAGTGCCGATTTTGCAGAAAGACGGGTCAGATTGAGAAGGCTTGCCGAATCAAGGCTCGATCCGAGCTGAACAACGCTCGACGAACCTCGTGAGCGATGACCAAAATGAAACTCATCAGGCAGTGAGTGATTTTGACATGCAGGAACTGAATGCTGTTCGTGCCAGAGTCATGGTTCCCAAGTACCTCATAGCGCTTAGAGTGGAAGGAAGAGCAGTAGCATTTGAAGTTAACTCTCGTGCAGCCTTCACGGTCATCAGTAGGCCAAGCAGTGTGGGCTATCACATTTCGAGACGGTAAAAGGTGGATACCAGGAGTAATCGAACGTCAGCTGGAACATCACTCTTGGATGATTCGAGTAGAGCAAGGATCAATTCGACGGCACACCAACCAGATACGGCCGCGAAGAATGGCATCACATAATCAACCTCCACAGACAGCTATGGAATTTGCACGGGACATTAACAGCCGGGACGACCTGGCTCCGCTACCCGCGACAACCACCAGGGAAAACAGTACAACTGCGATTCACAAAGAAGCGGTTCCTGTTGTGCTGCCGGCAGTGCCTGACACTTCAGACACTCGAAGGAGTTCCCGGAACCGGCGATCACCTTAAGGATATGGACATGACGTCTAGTGGGGGAGGTGTTATGTCCTGCATAACATGTTAAAAGAAGAAGACGGGCCTCGCCTTCTTCTGCCAGTAATCATATAGTCTGCGTGCCAGCGCACGCTGCACATTCGGTCACGCCACCATCAAGATCGGCAGTTGTGAGCGACCAAAGTAAAGCTACTCGTTGTGGTTTGAGTAATCGGGCTCCTGATTACTTCCACTTAACACATACCAAGAATCAGAAATGGCGTTATTTAATATTGTCGAAGCAGTAGAAGAAATTCTAGATTAACATAGATATTTTAATTACACATAAATAGCGCCAAGTACAGACTAAGATTCTTATAATCATAACATAAATCACATTTGGGCATCGGCTCGCATGAACTGAAAACATCGCGAAGTTCTGCCTCGGGAGGCTAATGTTATATTCGGTTTTACGCGCACTTGTTTTGGGCCCTCACTTTACAACGCTGTGCTTTATCAGTCATGCGCCCTAACATTTTATTAGGCTGCCGTAGATCATCGCGAGGCTGCTATATATTCTGCACAACTTTGCAATTTGAACTTATACTTTTGATAGTGTTGCGAACATCGCATTTTATCAGGAAAGCTGAACTGTTTATCAAGGTTTGCGCGTGACGTCATCGCAGTATATGCCGATGGTCATTGCGATTTGTTCTTGCTGTGAAAATCAAAATCAGGTGGTGCAGCATGCGCGCTGCAGAGGGTTCGTGCTTAGTGCCAGTCATGTATTTGAAAGACACAAAACGTTCTTGTTTGGTGAAGCGTCGTCAGGAACGGCGCTCTCTGGCTAGAGTTTTTCAAACAAAGCAGTTTCCGCGGCCACGCTTTTTGGTGTGTGCCGTAGATGCGGGGCCGAGGAACCTTTAGAACACCATATGTTTTTAAAACTAACCCCCTCTCCCCTTCGCTTTTTATTCTTGAAGGCCTTCCTCCTACAGTTTGGGATGTCAATTAGCCAATTATATTTGTGTCACTTGTTAACCGTAATCGTTCATAGCTTTTATTTTTCACCCAAAAACTGTGAAGTTTAAACAAAATATGGAGGTGGTCGAAGCTGCGGAAAAAGAACTTGAGAACGACATTCCTGTAATACGTAGAGCGGCTGACAACATTCGGTCGTCTCTTGAGGTCACAAGGATATTTCTTTTCAATATCTCTCCTGTACACACTTGTAGTTCCATGTAACGTCTGATTGTTAAGTTACATTTATTTATTTCAATGCTTCTATTATCGGGAACAGCTTTCTCAGGCAGGTCGGCGTGGTGGGTGCCTCAACGGTGTATACATCAGGTAGCACAACACGTGGGGCCCATGTGGGGCCCACGTGGGCAAGGGGGCTCGGGCAGCCTCTACGAAGCTCACGTTGGTCCCACGAGGGTGCAGCGTGGGCATGCCCATCATGGGCACCCATGCAGTACCCTCGTGGATCCCACCTCGGCTACGCGAGGGAACGTCCGATTTGGACTGCCCGTGCAATACCGCCGTCGATCCCACTTCGGCTATGCAGGTATAGAGTTGTCGTAGAAGTGTGCTTCAGGGCGGCAAAGTATGGGCATGCCCAATTCGGGCTGCACATGCAATACCTCCATGGGTCCCACCACAGCAGTGTGGGGACAGAGTTAGCGAAAATACGGTAAAAGCGTGAGCTCGCCCTAGTTGGGCTGCCCATCTAAAGCCACGTGGGTCCCACCTCGGATGAGCGGGGGCCAAACTGCGATGATATGGCTTCCCGCGGCGGCGAAGCGTGGGAAAACCCGACGGGCTGCCCATGTAAAACCCCCGCAGGACCCACCTCGGCTCTACGGAGGCCAAGTTACCAATTGTGTGGGCTCCAAGGCTGCAATGTGTGGGCGTGCACGAGTTGCGCTGCCCATGTAAAAAAAAAAAAAGAAAAAAACATGGGTCCCACCTCGGCTTTGCGGGGGCCAGGTTACCAACGGTGTGGGCCTCCACAGGGGAAAATGTGGGCATGCCCGACTTGGGTTCCGCATGCACAACCCCCGTGGGTCCCACCTCGGCTGAGGGGGCCAAATTAGGGACGGCGTAAGCTCCAAGGGGAAAGGCGGGGTATGGCCAACTTTCTGGAAAATTTCGTGAGAATAAAAACTTTTCAATTAAATGTCAAAACTCTAATCGATTTGCGTTTTATGATACCCAGCTGCAATTAGAGTCCTGGGGAACATTACGATATTTTAGGGAGAGAGGCAGAAAATTTTATTTTTCTGAAAATGGGCCTTATCATTCAAAGTAAAAAAAAATTGTAGGGCCTGTGAATAAAAATTATACGCTTCCAAAAGCTAACTTACTGCTTATTGATATTCTATGATTGTGATCTAAAATATTCCCGGAGAACATTGTAAGGATTTTGGTTGTGCAGTTGACATTCTCATTTAGTGCATGCGTGGAGGCGTTGATGACCAAGAAAGTTGGGGATGTGCCCAACTTGGAGTACCGTGCAACTCCCAAGATGGCACTTTCCACTAATATTGAGAATAATTACTGTGCGTTCTGGAACTTCAACATAGGTCGGTTGAATTTTATACAAAATCGCCGAGGTTTTTAATTCTAAGCGTTAGTGAGAAATTGTATGCTTGCTAAACTTTATTAGTAACTCACTACTCAGCGCGTTTGTATTGAATTTGAGGGCGGGTTCCAAACACGCTCGTCAGAATGTCTAAAATTCGGTGTCCGTAGACGACTCAACCTGGCACTGTATCCCGATCACCTGTCGAACAAGATTTTTTATTGAAATGTGAACAGCTCTTTTTGTTCAATCTCGTACATCTGATCTGCCCAATTGTGATGCGCTTGCTCAAGACGTTTTTTTATCTATCAAAATGCTAATATTTTCAGTACGCGCACGGGGAAAAGTGAGGCATGCTCAATTTGGTATGCACGCCGCTGGTAAATGCACACCGCTGGTAATACTCACACCGCTGGTAATACTCACACCGCTGGTAAATTATGAAATGGCTTCGAATGAAATTAGGTTCTCGTTGTGACCTCATGTGTTCTGCACACTTAGGCAAACTCTGGGCCCAACGAGGAGGGAGGGCCTTGTGGGCTGCCCAAGTAAACCTACTGTGAGTCCCACGCGGACAGCCCATGTGGGCTGTCCAAATAGGCCCCTGTGGGTCCCCGGAACACCTCAGGTGGGCTACTCAAGCGGGCTCTACTTGCCCGACTTGCAAAACCGACGGGCGGCCCACGTGGGCTCCCGTTCCAGAGCCCACTTTGTGCTAGTCCCTCGACAGAAGCCTAGGTAGGCTGCCCAAGTAGGTTCCCGGCAGGTACCACAAGGGGGGCCCATGCCGGCTGCCCAGTAGGCCCCTGTAGGTCCCACGAGGGAGGCCGAGGTGGGCTGCCCAAGTAGGCCCGCTGTGGGTCCACCGAGTGAAGCCCGGGGGCACCCGAAGTAGGGCCGACTTGGGCCCGAGTTGCAAAACCGACGTAGGACCCACGAAGCAACCCCGGTCGGCCCCTCTCTTGGAGCCCACCTTCTGCTACTTCAAACATGTAAAATTTGTCGTGCAATAATTTGCATACTGTTGGCAAATACCGCTAAGACCTAATCCCTGACGTTGATGACTTGCAAAAACACCTATGAGTTTCCTTTTCATGCAATGGCAGACGCAAGAAAAATATAGGAAATAAACTGTTTTTCCCTCCAGAACTCGGAATTAGAAGGGGCCACGTGATCTGATGCTAAATATATTCGCAACTTTCAGCGATGGTGGTACCGCGGTGTGAGAATCGCGCTCCCTAGCTCCTGGATGATCGGCTTCACAATAAAGGTGCTTGCCAACACCTTCCAGACGTGAAAAAATAAACTAGGGCTCTAATATTGCTGGTACATAGCAAAACTAGAATTACTCACGCCTTGCAGATCCAGCCTCGTACTGCTGTTCTACGACGATCATCCAGATGACAGCCATTTTGATAGGCACCAGTGCGCCCCCTATAGGTCGTGAAAGTTGCGAATACCGTTAGTGTTCATCATAGTCATGCGCTGGGGTTGGCAAAGCATAGGACACGTGCTCAGCTTCAGGCATTGTTAGAGTTCCACTATTCTTGTCTTTGATTGAACACGAGTCATCACCCGAATCTTTGGTGATGCTGGTTGTCATGAACTCAGCACTCGACTCGGGCTCATGACAATCGAGTACGTCACGGTGTCACGTGACTGGCATTGAGAAGACGTGATCTCATTTACATGAAGGTTTCAACAACCCTAAAAAATCTCATGAATTTTTTTCAATTTTATTTGATTTCACGCAGTGAGTCACGTGACTGCGTTGCGTGGCGTGATGAGGTCTTGTGACATGAAATTGCTTGACAACATGTCTTAACATCATTACGCCACGCGACCACGTGACACGTGATTGAACATAATGTCAATATAAAACCGCTACGCAAACCTGCAATTTCTTATACATTGCAATTGTGTATATGACGATTTGATGAATATATAGAAATACAGCTCCACCTTTATTGTTCACTGCCATTTCACAGTGGTGATCCAAGTCGTGGTCTCTTCGCACAGAGCTTTATGACGTAGTCTTTAGATTGTGCTCTGCAGACTAATATCTTGCCGTGGATGGCGTCACGTCTACGATGATGAAGACAGAGTAGTAACGGCGGGCTGTTCGGTATCTTCGAATGTGACAGTCTACGTCAGGATCGGGGTCAGTCGGAACTCCTCGCCAAGGTTAAGGAAGAGCAGTGGAAGCAGGCGTCAAATCTAATGGCGAATGAGCCACTGGGTGCTCGTGCGGAGACGAAATCTCTGGTTACAGGGGGTTCATGAACTCTTCTGAGGCCGTTGTACACTCTTAATCTGGGGCCGGCAAACGTCACGGCCATAGCCGTGACGTTCAACGTTTTCAGGACTTAGCCGCGAACTGATCCGGCCCTGTCAAAGTTTCCGTGTACAACGTCACGGCTGCTGTTCGGCCCTTCCCTCTTTGATGGTGCGAATGGCTATATAGGTGGCTCCGTAGGCGGCCCTGTAATCTTTGGCGGCCCATTTGTGCAGGGCCGGCCAAAACAGGCCGGCCATGCGCGTAATAGCGGGAAAAAAGACTCTGCTCTCCGCTAGATGGCGGCAGTTGCGGCCACCCAGAGTGCCCCGCGGGCGCAGCCAGCGCATTTCTCTTCTCGTTGTGCCAGGACGACGAATTTTGAACGTACGAAGTACGAATCTAATCGGAAGCATCTGCGGGTGACGTTTGTTTTCCTATCATGGTGATGGAAGCCTATGTTACAGTGTGCGCCGAAGCCGCGGGACAGTGAGTTAGTTCTTCAGGATGCTCACGCCGAAGGATATCAAAGGCGGGCGGTGTAACTATGACGGAACATGTGGATTCGATGGCTTCACACGGCCCGCTGATCTGGTGGCACGGCCAGCACGATCACCACTTCTGGGCCAAATTGGCTGGTGCTATTTCTGCGGGCACCATCCTCTTCAGCACAACCGACTGGGTAATTATGTAGCTCACTGGCTAATAACGGAATAGAGTCAAGTGTTGAAAGAGTTTATAACTAGTAACTTTTGTTCTCATTAACAGGGGACATCTTGGACCCTCTCCTGGATGATACAGGTATCTATATATACACAATATTTTTGTATTCTAAGAAGCACGTTTGAAATCACCTCATTCATATTATTCGGATACCGGCTGGCGTCGCCGGTGGAAAGCGGAAAACAGGTTTACTTCATTTCACCTTAGCATGGACTTACTACAACGGCTACAAGCGCGGACTCTTCGCATTTGACGCCGGCTCGGATGCGCACAAGCACTCGTAGAGGGTGACAATTTTTAAAGTTCTCGGGTCACAGTCGCAGCCCTTACGGTTTGCCTATAGTAAGCTGAGGCAAATAAAGCTAGCCGGTTATGCCTCAACGGTGGCCACCAGCATTTTCCAGCGACAAGGTGTAAATAGTTTATAGGGGGGGGGGGGGTTCTTGCCGAAGTGTCCACCGATGGAGCACGGCGTATATGGCGCACTCATCAGCTTGCCGTCCGAGGTATATAGTCGTGCGTCTCGGCCGGCGTCGACGATCGCGTTGAGCAAAGGAGGACGGCCACACAAGGAACATTTATACTAAAATTGATGATGAATGTAACATCTACAATACACTAAGTTTGTCCTTGTGCGTGCAACTTTCTTTGCTCACGCGACCGTCGACGTCGGCCGAAACGTTCTTTCTGTGTGACTGAGCCTTCAGGGGAGACTCGCGTCCCTGCACTAGACGTCAAAGCGTGACATGTGAGGACAGTCTCTGCCCACCGCGTCGCAGCCTACGACGTACCGCTGTCCGCAGTGAAGGGGTGCCACACTGATTGCTTTAAAGCATGTTGAGCTTTAATCGGTACGCGCTCGGAAGCGAGAAAGACAGGCAGGCGTTCTACGCACGCCCGAGCAAAGAGAATATACTTGGGTGTCTGTGTCTCGGATGGCTTCATTCCAGCTGTCGCTGTCCACCATTACGCAGAAATCTTACCAATTTTTATACATTTGTGCTCAGGATGTAACGAAGATACATGTTAGATCTTATTTTAGGCACAAAGGTGGGGTCGAAGTTGGATTATTTATATAAAAAAAAAAGATTTGTGTTGGTGCAACTACGCGAACCGCAAGTTGCACTCATTTTTGTCCTCATGTTATTGGAAATTGAAAAGTCTAAGGCCGAAACTAACCTTTTCCAACTTATCGGAGGTAGCATGCCCGACTCCTTTCCATTTCCTTACATCTTAAGTAATGCAGTATAACTTTTGGTGACACTCTAAGAATAAGCTTTTATTAGGCTAACTGAATTTATGAAAATGTATTAAACAATATTTTTGAAAAAAGTCAAGCTATCTGTTTTACAATCTTTGACGCAGTTTAGCAAGGTGTTTACCCTGACCTGACCATACGTTTAAATTTAGTGATTACAGAAAGTTAATTATTCAAAATTTTTGACACCGTAATTATCCAAACGTCAAATTTTATGAATTTTCAAATTAAACAAACATAGCTGTTTATGTGAGACGTGTAGTTTTTGAGCAAACGATTTAGTCGGTGTTTCACGACATAGCCTGTATGATATAGCAATGAACCTGTAGATTCTGGCAAGTGGCTCAGCTCCCCTTCCTGGTGGCGTCGAAATTTACTGTTTTGTTCCCACTCTGCAAACTGCCACCAAAGATCTATTCATATAACGTCAGACTGCTTTTTAATATCCAGTAACTAAACACAAGCATGGCCGCCGAGAGCAAATGCGGTTATCTAATTGGCGAATTTGTTTTCGCTTATTTTGTTTTCCGCAGAGCCCACGAATAAACGTTTTGTTAGCGGCCATGTTTGTGGCCGATGACTCACCATCTGTATGGACTCTAACATCCAGCAAGCTACTTTCTAAAAAAACCATCTGTTTGCTAAATTGTAAAAAATAATTAAGATACAAGTCTTTCCCTTATTCTCTTATAATAAAATGCTGAAAATTCTTAATCGCAGCGGCATCATGCCTTGACGACAGAGGCAACTTGCCTTCTTACGTGCCGCGGACACCCGTCTTGTGGCACGAAGCTCCGGCATGCAACACAGTTGGCTCGGAGAGCGCACCTGCAACTGCGGCGGGTCCTAGTTCACCAAGTGTGTCAACTGAAAGCAACGGCCATGCTTCCACCAAAGTTTCAGCACGTGACACAAGTTTTCATATGCTTTTCTATTTTATTGTTTGATTGTGGTATTTATTACAACAAAGCACCACCTGCATCTTCAGCTCTGCATCAAATTTAAACAAATAAATGGATTGTATACCTGCGGACCCACTGTTATTTCAAATCTTTAGAATCCATCGGCCTTGCCCTTGAAACAATTCCTGTATATTGACTTTCCCCTAGAGCACTCGGGGAGTGAATCACTAAAGTATGCAAATTGAGCTTGGTAATGATTTTCCAATATATTTTGCTACTCAAAAATAAAGTTGCGACGTGACTATGTCACTTCGCAACTGTAAGACGTCGACCTGACGTCTTACAAGAAGACGTCAGGCTCAGTGCCACGTCACAGGTTCATTTTTACGGTGAAATTTTCCTTTACTTTTCATTCGCCTGCCTTTTTTTGTGTGTCACAGTCCTGGACCCTCCGAGATACTCTGCGGGGAAATAGTCGACAGGACTTTTTTTATAGCCAGCAGAAACCCGGCGACCTAGAAAATGGGCCACCTAGTACACAGCCCAGCTAGAAAACGGGCCAGCTCAAAAACGGGCCGGCAAGATCCAACTTGTCACGGCAAATTTTGGGGCCGCCTAAAAGGGACGGCAAACGGGCTGGCAATTTTACGTGGCCCCAAAATTTGCCGTGACAAGTTGGATCTCATTTGTCACGGCTATAGGTGGCTCCCTAAGTGGCCCCAGATTAAGAGTGTAGTTGCCGAACTTGATGACAGCCACTCTCTGCAGTAGCCGAACCCGGGCTGAGATGTGTTTGAAGTGGTGCGTTGTGCCATGCTGTGTGTCGGTGCAGAACTGCATGGCTCTGCGGCCTTGGACACGGCAGGAACAGCAGATGTTTGACCCACAGCTGTAGCGGCGCGGGGCGCAGCAACAGCAGCGGTATGGGAGGCCGCAGTAGCAGCGGCACGGGGAGCCCTAGCACCATTGGTTGCAGTTCCCGTGCCTTCAGGTGGCAGGTGGCCCAGACTTCGAGATGGAGCGACATTTTGTGATGCTGAGAACATTTTATCGTCCATAAGCCACGAAGGCTGACGTTTTGTGGGTTTCAATGCTGTATGTGTCATTTTTGACTGCATTCCATGTTGTTTCGTCATCTAACCTATATATGGCTTGCTCTATTTGTTATGTGTTAGCTGTGGTGTACCATATTACTTGTCACGCATTTTTCCTCTGGTTTCAGTATTAAAATGTTTCGCCGATTGTCCAGGATCAAAGGCAGGGGCTTAAGTTCACGCCTGGCATCCGAATAAACTTTCATTTTGATCTTATTGCTCGACTCTACCAGGGAGTTCCTTCTGAATAACATGTGGAGAGACGACAGACTCCTGTGTCCCTCGTTTTTGAAATGCAGTTGCATTCGGTGAGTCTGACAATGTCAAAGAAATGCTGGTTTTTCACCTGTCGCTGCGTGGCGAGTACTTCGGTAAACATCGAGATGTTTAGTGAAGGCTTGAGAAAGATGACAATGTTGGACGAAAACAAAGGGGACGATGAACTTAAAACTCGATTAAATTGCTCTACCTGTCCATTAGCTTGGAAGTTATAGAAGGATGACTTTGTATGTTTGATGCACCTGCAAAAAGTCGCTGAACTCCTTTTGAAATAAATTGCGGACCATTTTATGTAGTGATCTTTGCCGCAGACCGTCGCGGGCGAAGACATTTTCTAAAAAAATGTATGACTCTGGCAGCCGTGACGTTGTGGGTTGATTCCATTTCAGTCCACTCGCTGTGGCAATCTACCAACGTGATAAAGATCTCTTTGAGCAGGAGTTCGTTCGAAAATGCCAACGAGGTCCATACCAAGTTTTGACCATGGACGATTGGGAAATTCAACGGGTTCGGGAGACGCAGGAAACAGAAAATAGACACGGTAATAGAGATGAGTGGTGGACGCACCACCACGTGTTAGCACGTGCTGCGTTTGATTATTCTATTTCTTTTTTTAACATGACGACACTTATTTTTCTTTTTTTTTTTACATCGCCACCATTTTTAACAACACCAAGTGCCCCTGAGCAGCCTTGAATGAATTAGAAAATCCCGTTTTCCAATTATCTTATCGTCATAGAGGCCGATCAGAGCCCCCGAAGCGTAAGCGCGGACAACTACCCTACTAGGCAAGGGATGACAGAGAATTTTTCTACGTTTACTTCGACGGTTTCTGGCCGACCCGCTAAAATGTAGTGGCGGCCGTCACACCAAAATGTTGGGATTCACTGATGGAGAGGTGGCGATGTCGGTGATTCGGTGGTTCGACGATCAGGCTGGTACTTAGCAGCATGAGACATGCAGGAAGGGCCGGTAGAACGACCGGGCGATGAGGCCATGAGGAGACGAGTAAAGGCCGGAGTCCTCGGGCAGCGCGGACCCTGTCGTACTCGCAGGCGTCCCGGACTCTTCCTCAGAGGCCTGCGAGGAAATGAAAACATGGGAAGGAAGTTGAGTGTTGGCGGTAACGAGTTACAAGTAATGGCATTACCGGTAACGCGTTTCTTTTTTTCTTTCGGAAACCTAGTAACGTACTCGTTACTTTTCCGAAATATTAACGGGTAACGTACTTACGTTCCTTATTTAAGGTAACAGATAATGTAGTTAAGTTACTCGCTACATCTTCCCAAAAAGCCTAAAGAAGTACATTTAAATGTTCTTCGAGTTCTTATGCTTTGTTTTACATTAAGTCCAGATAAAGCCTACGTTACGAGCTGATGGGACAAACCAGACAGCGCCAAAAGGAAACCGTCATGGTGTTCCTCGTGCTTCTGTAAGTGCTCTATCATCGCCAAAACCATTATAAACAAAAGAGGCCCAGTGACTTTCGCTTTTCACGCCGTTTGATTGGCCCCAATAGTTCGTAGCGGCGGCTGAGTCTGGACTTAAGCTGAAACGAAGTAAAGACGCCAAATTATTAATTATTGCACTCATTCCCCATACCTCAAATTTTACCTGACTTTTGTTCACGCAAAAAGTCGCACTTTACAAAAACCCCAACGCTAAGGCCCATTGTCCCAATGTCAGAAAACGCTGTTACCGTCGATTTATAAATTAAAAAAAAAAACGCGACTGTAACGTGCGTTACTTTGTATCGGTAACGGTAACAAGTTCCTTTTATTTTGAGGTGACGTAGGTAGGTAAGGCGTTTCTTTATTTTGCAAGTAACGACCAATGTATTTCGTTACTTTTTTCGGTAACGCCTACAATACTGGAAGGAACTTAGAAAGCTAAGAAAAGGAAGAGCCTCGGAACGCCTGTGAGGAAATAGAAAAATACATGGCGTGGTGCGCGGAACAGCGGAAAGTCGGTGGCCCGGGACCAAGTGGGCACACTGAGGAAAGGAGAACGTCAGACCACGTGGGAGGTAGAAGCATACTTGCTGTATGATGCAAATGGCGCGCGGGGCGCGCGACGTTATGGCGCCGCTCGGGCTCAATGTTCGAGCCCGTGGGCATGAAAGTGGCACGCTTAGGAGCGTGCCGAATCAATATGCACACCGAATACTTGTTACGTCACTGCTCGTTTGTCGACTGAGTTGCAATACGGGAATTTCCAGAGGCGTATTATATCCTTTATTCTTTAAACTGCGAGCCCCTAATTCGTGGACGCTTTCACAAGGAGGCCCTGGTACCTGCCACAAGGTTTATTTTTAACATATAACTAGGGCTCCGTGTTTTCGGATAAATCCGAAAAACTCCGAAAAACACCCGCCGGTAAAATTTTGGTCAATTCGGATTTATCCGATAAACTCCGAATGTTTATGTGCCAATGCCACCCCCCCCCCCCTCCCACGCAAAAAAAAAGTAAAATACTTTTTTTTTTTTACAATTTGATTAGCACGGAATCAATGGTCCTGGGAAAATGGTACCATAATTATCTTTCAAATCTCAAACCGTTGTCAAAAGGGTCTTGCCGCTTGTCTCGTCGAGGTTGATTCAGGGCAACAGGTCATTGTACATTCGGGTCACGACAAAAGCCACTCTTTTGGTTTCCAGTTTGAGCCATGCGATTTGTGATTTAGAGAAAGGAGAAGGTATGTTTTTGTAACAGTGAAAGCTATGGACTATAGAGATTGTATTAAATAGAGAAAAGGGACAGTTGAAACTCTCTATTACATCCTTAACCACTCCACCTCGCGCGGCCGCGGGCTAGATTGATGGAATAGGATGGGATGACTACGAGCTTTGTAGCGACTGCCCCCGGGAGTTTATTGATTTTAAGGTATCGACGTTTATCGAAGCAACAGTTGTGTGCGACGTTTGTCGTGGGACAAATTAATATTGCCAATGGCAATGGCACGAACGTCAAATTCAACTGAAGAAATTTTAATCGATACAAGCGCGTTTTATTTTTTATTTGGCATACGTTTACATCCGGTTATTATTTACATATTTATTTTCAATAGGAAACACTGCGAAATTAAACTCCGAATTTCGGAGAATTGGGAATCAAACAAATATAAACTCCGATAAACTCCGAATCTTCGGCAAAAAATAAACTCCGAAAAACACCCTCCGAATTTGACGAAAAATAAACTCCGAAAACACGGAGCCCTACATATAACTAATGACCCTCATATTAGGCTGCAGACGCTTTTCAACCTGAGAGGCCCATTAACTTGAGAAAAACGCTATCTTTATGTTAGAGCTCGTGTACATGGAACGTTGCACAAAAGTTCCATCCTCCCCCCCCCCCCCTCTTTTTGACTGCGATTATCTGCCTTGTTGTTGACCTATGATGACGACCTCGTGCAAACAGCTGTATCAGATATGATTTCGGCTTGAGTATAACATACACTACAGCGCACAAAAGCGCCCAACAAAGTGACGAGTAACGACTGATATTGTCTTAACTGTCCCGTTAAAGTATTGAACGAAGAGATTGGTGCTATAAAATTATACAAAATATAATTTTAACATATTCATGCGATAGTGCGGCAGTCTTGCTGCCCTTTCCCGATCTTATTTTATCCTCTTTCAAATCAGATTCCTCTGTGTGATTGACGAGCTCATTTTCTCACTCAAGACCCGTTCACACATGCACAACTCAGCTCTATAAACAAAGCTCAGACTCGGAGCTGTATCACCGCTGCATCGGCAATAAAATGCTCGTAACATGTTTTCTTTCTTTTTTTGTTGCACACCAAAACGCAACGCCAAACTCAGCGCTGAATATCCACTAACGGTGAGGTTGATGCTTTATTAATTGATTGACTGGTTGATTGGGGGTCTGTGGCGCATCAACATCTAAGGCTATGTTGCGCCATGCTTAGACTTGCAATATGGAACTAAGATGAGGAAAAAGCTATAGTAGCAAAATATGTGATAAAACTATGAACATGAATGTGTATAAGTGTAAAAATTAATACCATGTGTTCATTATAGACAGTAGAATCACAGTCAGTGTAGAAAGCCGGTATTTGTTAAGGAAGTTAAAGCACAGCTGTCTGGGATGAACGGTTAATCACCTGGTAGTAAGGCAAACTGTAGTGAGACTTGTTTTTAGAAACTTTATAATGCAGTGAGAAGTGTTTGTAACTGCATTGATCATACATAGGGCATTCGATGAGTATGAGTGTTATACTGAGGGGTTAGTTTCAGTGTCCACATTCTGGGGCATCCTCCCCGCTTGAGAGGTGCCCATGTGTGAGACGGGTATGACCGATTCGTAAACTACAGAGCGCGACCTCATAAAAGCGCTCCCTGTTTCGGGCACTCTCCCACTCGCTCAGAAAATGCTTTGTTGCATGTAGTTTGTTGCCTGTTTTATTGTTCTACTGCAGCTGCCACTTTGCTTGGATGCAAAATTCAAAGAGTTGTGGTAATCTTGTGTGGTATTTGGTGTGAGTCGATTTCTCTTTCATCAGCAGACCTAGCTGCGCAATCAGCCGCCACATTTCCAGGAAAGCCAACGTGGTTAGGAGCCCAGCATAGGACTATGTCAAGAATTTTCTTTCCAGTCAAGATAATATTTTTATTTAACTTGGAGACAAGTGAATTTGTACCACGGTTCATTGATGGGTTTGCCTTTAGAGAACTCTACAGAGACGGTGTAGATTACAGCATGAGGAAGCCTTCTTGTAATTATGTAATCAACAGCCAGCAGCAGACCATAGAGCTCTGCTGTAAGTATAGTGGGCTCCTTGAATTGATACTGTTTTATCTAATTTATTGATGGTTCCACCATAGCAAAGCCTACTACATAGTATTTTTTGTTCTATCCGTCTGTATAAGAACTCGGCATACTCCTAATACCGGGATTGAAGCTCGCAAAAAATTCCTGCTTTATGATTTCCTGTGAAACATCCTTTTTATTTTACCTGGTAAGTGTAAAGTCAGAATATATGTGGCAGTGGTTCCATGGGGCTATATGTGGTGGGCACTGGACTATTAGAGGCTTGGCAGCCATCCCAACAAATTGTGCTTCACTACCATATCCTCAGTGAAAAAGAGGGAGTATGGAAGGTTTGTTTTGAAATGCGCGCTGGAACGTGATGTTCTCAATACGTATCTTGAACGGGTTGCTCGGCGACAGAGGGAACCCTGACAGAGTACATAAAACCCAGAGAAAATCTCCTATAATCCAGAGACGGTTTATTCGCTTCTGAATAAAGGCAAAGCACCAGGGAAGTGCGAAACGCACCAGTAACTAATCGCAGTCCCTGATGGTGAAAGGGATCTAGCATCTTCAGGACTAATGCCCGGGTGGAGTTATAAACAATACTACCATAATCAAGCTGAGGACGAATGACTTAGCGATAAATGCGCAAAAGGCACAGTCGGTCATAGCCCCAGGATACATTTGAGAAGACCTATAGGAAGTTCAGAGACTTAAGACACTTGAGTTTTGGGCTTTTAATGTGAAGAAATAAAGTCAACTTGGAATAAACAACAAGGCCCCAAAAACTTGTGTTCAGTTTTTACGACAATAGAGAGAACATTTCTACCGAACCATCGGAACCAGTTGTTAACCGCTAGTTGGACCCTGCCTTAATAAATAGAAGAATTGTAGGATGAAACTGAGATCTGTAGATCATCAACAGATTAAAGAATATTGCACTGAAAGAGGAATTGCACTGCCAATCGAATTCAGTTTAACGATAAAAAGAATGACACTGAGTGACTCTATTTTTCTGTAAAACCTCCTTCGAGAAAGTTGTCCCATAGCCTCACGTGGAAAGTACGGTGCATAGCACTCAACATTCGGCCACAAAAACCGAAATTGAATGAATCTCGCAGTATGCCTTATCGCCAGACCGTATCGTATGCCTTCTCCAAATAAAAACAGATGGAAAATCACTGTTGCCTGTTGAAAAACACGTCACCTACGGAACTCTCAAAGCGGACGAGCTGAACGAAAACCACATTGGTACCTATCAAGCAGGTTGTTTCGTTCTAGGTAGAACATAAGCCTCTCGTTAATCATCCTTTCCAATATCTTGGAAAGACAGGTAGTTAGAGCTATAGGTTTGAAGCTAGATGCACAAAATGGATCTTCGTCTGACTTCAGCACTGGCACAACTGCAAAGTTCCTGGAGGATGGAAAGTGGCCCTCAAGCCAAACTCTATCAAAAAGATCGCAAATTGAGCTCCATAGCGGATGCATGAAGATAATTGAGTATTTTATAATAAATACCATCTGGTCCAGGGGCAGTTTGTTTGAAAAAATAAGTGAGATTTGAAGTTCGTGTAATAGTACATGGGAATTAAAGGGTTCGTGCGCGCCACCTGATGTGATCACAGCTTTTTTACTGCTTGTATATTGTGTCGTTGAAATGTTTGAGTGTAATGTTGGGAACTGGAAACATGCTTGAAGATACTCAACGAGGATGTCGGCCTGTTCCTCAAGTCTTGCTGGACACATTCCATTTCGACTCAAAAGTGGGACAGAGAATGCCTGGTAAGAGCCTTTGATTTTATGCATACGGTCTCAGACTTCGTTCACAGAGTTCAGTGACTGTAAATCGAGAAGCGTACCCTCTAAATTTTGTTCTGTTCGCTTCCCTTCAAATACTCTTCGGCTGTGGCCTCTTTCTTTTAAATTCCATAAGAATTTTCTGGTGTAGCAGATCGTCTACAAAGGCGCCATGCTTTGTTTTCTTTCTTTTTATCCGCTCGGCAGTCTTCGTTCCACCACGGCTTTGGCCGTTTAGGAAAGATGGGTGGACGTCATCGGTATGGCAATCATTGCAGCTTCTAAGGTGCGTTTTGTGAGATTGTCTGTTGATTCATCGATAGAGAATTGACGTAGAGATGAAACAGCTAAAAGAGATGATTGTTTAAAACATGCCTAATCAGCTCTTTTAAAACTTCCACCAAGGTGAACGCGATGAGATAGTTGCGTTAGAATGATAGAACTCTAAATGAGTGTGCAAGTGATCACTTTCATATTGATTTTGGGATGACCTTCCATGAAGGCAAAGGTAATAATAATGGGTGACAAATGAATAGGCCTATAAAAGCAGAAGTATGAATGGTAGAACTAAAATATGTAGCTTCATTTGTGTTCAGTAGACACAATCCCGAGGAAAGAAGAAAACATTCAACGAGAGCCCTCTGGAATCCCTTCAGCCGCTCCCCCTCAGGAGATTGTGTGCATTAAAGTCTCCTAAAAATAAAAAAGTTGGAAGAAACTGATTAACGAGGTCTTCAATTTCTTCAATATTTAGCTGATAACTGGAGCTATATGTATAAAGAACAAACTGTAATTATACAGTTTAACAAAATATGGGCGAGCCACTGCCTCCAGCGAAGTCCGCAGTGTCACTTCGTTACATGGAGTTGAACGTGGTACAAAAACTGAAACGCCTCCAGATCAAAAAGGTTGCTTGTATCCGGTCCTTGCGAAACACCTGTAAGTACTTTAATATGGTAGTGTGGGTCGCTTTTAGATGTGTTTCCTGCAAGCAAAATGCAATGAGGCAATGATCCTCTGGTAGCTGGCTTAGATCGCCATAGTTAGGCAAAAGGCCTCTACAGTTCCATTACAGAAAGACATGCTATTATAAAATAAAGTCTGATCGATTCATACATACATACACCAAAGAAAAAACAATAGAACAAATTTAGGAGGTTTTGGTGCCTCAATACGTGAAATTGTTTTTTCTTAACAGCATCTTTTGGTCATCCTACAACCTCAGAGGACACCAGAGAAAGAGACCGTAGGTCATCATCAGAAGGTGGTACGCTTCGTCCATTTTCTCGTCCACCAAGATCTTTGGACCCTTATGCGCTGGAGGTTATTCTACCCGCCCAGGGCTTCTAGTTGATGCCGGGGGCAGGGAGAGGGAGCCCTCGACCCCGGCCAGAAGGGCCAGCCAGTGCCACTGATGGCACTCTCTGGCACCTTGGAGAGAGTGGTACCCTCCTTAGATGCACATCCCCTTTTTAGAGCATGAAGGCGACAGAGAAGTGTCACCTCCAGAGCTCGGAATGGGACCCCTATTGGGAAAACAGGTCTTCCGGGGAAGTCTCTGTCTCCACGGATACCGCAGACAGTGGGGTCCCCTCCACACTGCCTGGGATAAGAACCGCTTGCCTAAAAATCAAGCTGTTCTTTGGCTGTTAGTTGCTGAGGGTCATGTTTTACTTTAAAGCCAATATTATTTTTTTCCCATTTAGGGCATCAGCGGAAGAAAGTAGGGTGAGCTCCGCTACAGTTTGCATATTTGGGTTCTTTTTGCAGATGCTCGCTAAATGGTCAGTACCACAGCACTTTCCAGATGTTTCTCGGCCGCAGCAGTTTCAGAAACCCATGCCCAAAACAATGGCAGCTGAAAACACCGTTGAGGATTTGGAATGAAAGGGTGAACTCAACAGTTCAAGTATCCTGCCTTGACGGTGGTCGGAAGAGCATGGAGTTCAAATTTATCAGATGTCGAGCTGGTTTCTCTTCTCCATCACGTTTTAAAGTGATCCGTCCGAACAGCTAGAAAGGCAACTCTTGCGCAGACCTTGGAGAATGTCCTCTTTACTGCATTCGAGAAGGTCATTTTCAGAGATGACACCGCAGACAGTGTTCAGGGTACGATAAGGAGTCACAGTAACCTGGTAATCTCCCAGGTTTGTCATCTTCAGTAGTGCTGTGCTCTGAGGCTTATTTTCTACCTCAACAAGGAGGTCTCCGGCTAGCTTTTTTGCCCTATGGCATTTTCGGATCACTTGTTCGAAGAGCTTTGGCATTGAAAAATCAGCAGAACCCATCCTTTGGGAATGATTATCTACGTTAATGCGAATAGCATCAAACAGTGCGGAGTTATGCGCGTTCGTCAGGTGGCCGGCACACTCTAAGATACGCCAGCCCACTCTTGAGGCGATTCTAAATTTGTTGACACTTTCACAGCCCTGCGCACGATCTCCGCAGCCCAGCACGTGCGTTTGTGTCACTTAGGAAGGCGAGCAAAGCACGCGCCATACGCACAAACACTCAAAATGGTACCGACCAGACTTTCTGGCGTCTCAGCTAGTCTCAACCAACGGTACTCTAAACGGTTGTTTATATCTTCACCATAGGACGCGCTTTACAGCGCTGTCACCTACCGGTGCGCGCGCGTTCCATGCACGAGGGAGCTCATTCCGCTCTCGTGAGGCTGAGCACGGCCGCTACATCACCCTCTCCCGAACGCGGGAGAGGGTGAGCTAGCGGCCGTGCTCAGCCTCACGAGAGCGGAATGAGCCCTCGTGCATGGAGACGCGCGCGCACCGGTAGCTGTGACAGCGCTGTAAGCGCGTCCTATGGTAAAGATATAAACAACGCGTTTAGAGTGCGTTGAATGACTGCACCTTCACTAGCTCTGTGGTTAGCGCGTCTGCCTGCTGATCAAAGGGTCAACGGTTCGAATCCCAGCCGGCGCCGGTCTTTTTATTTATTTATCGACCCCCGGCGTAAGAGGTTAGATAGCCAGATAGATAGATAGATAGATACATAGACGAAAAGTGCGCGAAGTATCCAAGAATGCTATTCGCATTAAGAAAAGAGATTTTAGACAAACGCACAGCATCACTTGTAGAGTGAACTACAAAAAATCTAATATCTTTTTCCGATTCCTTCGTTTTATCGAAGAGGAGCAGAGCAGCCCTTTTTGAGGGTTGCCCTAATCGGGGCTAGTAGCACGGGAAGCCATAAAAAGGCAAGTATGTTATAAATCTGCTATGCACAACCCGCCACGGAGCCCAATAGAGGGTTAGTTAACGCAGCATAGGAAGAAGGGCCTTGCTGGAGACGTTACTCTAACAGTGCTGCCAGGAAACTATAACCAAGTCTGGATCTGGGTGAGGATATTTGTCACCACCTATGGTTAGCACTGGCCGCTAAAGAAGGTAAAAGAGAAAAAGGACAGAAAGCGAAAAAGGAAATACATTTACTAATCCCTGTAAGGCGAAATTAGAGCTCAGCTCTTGAGGAGGAGGAGGGGAGTATATGTCCCTCTTCCTCCTCCGTACCCTCTCCTTCTCAACTCCTTCTCCTCCTTTCCTGCTCGTCAGCATCTCTCGTTCTCCTCTCCTACTCCTAATCCTCTCCCCTCCTCCTCCTCCTTCCATCCTGCTCCTCTTCCTCCTCCTTCTCCTCTCCACTGCTCCTCCTTTTTCCTCCCTCCTCTCTCTCTCTCTCCTCGCCTTCTCCTTCTCTCCCTCCTCCTTTCCTGCCCTTCCTCCTCTCCTCCTCCTCTCCCTTCCTCCTCCTCCTTTTCTCCTCCTCAGCACTTCCCCTCCTGCTCCAGACGTGTCGCCAATTTCCCGCTACATCTAGCGGAGAAACTAAATTTGTTCATAGGTGCCGTGACACCAAGTCATGTGACGTCATTTTCCCCGCTAAATTCAGCGAGGCATAAATTGTGTTGAGGTCACGTGACGTCCATTTTCCCGCTAAATTTAGCGCGGTTACGCCGACGCCGACGTCGATGGCGACGCCGCTCAACCCGGAAATGCGTTCCTAAGGGCTGGGCGGTCTAAAAAGGCAAGGGTGGGAGAGGAGAAAAAAGGCGACTGGGGGCTTCGGCCGCCTACACGAGAGCGCGCACTCGGCCGCCGGCCGCAACCTCGGCAGTGGCGAACCGTGGCCGTCCACGCCAGTACACCGCAGATGAACTAAGGGAGCGGTAGAACGAAATTCATGCTTTCGCATTCACAACTTATAGAAAGCAGGGTATTGAACCGAACGCAAACCGTAAACCGAAAACCGGAAAAAACCGTTATTTTCGCGCGAACCGGAGTTGACCCGGACTGAAATAATTTTTCTCGCTCCGGAGCGGAAGCGATATGTTTTAGATGCGGAGCATCTCTTGCTCGGGTCTATGTCCCGCGGCGTCGTAGTCCGCACTCACACCTACGCATGCGCAACTCTCCTCCTTCCTCTCTCTCAACAGCTGCGCGTTACCCTCTCCGCTCTGTCTCTCTACTAGTGATGGGCCGAACTTTTGCCGAATCGACAGTTCGGCGCCGAATCTCGGGATTCGGCAGAAGCCGAACTTTTGCCAAATTTTCCTAAAGATTCGGCAAAAATACATTGTTACCAGACTTAACGTTGAAATCTAGTTTTTTTCTGGCGAAAAAGGTTTTCTGTTGTTTTTCTTAACTTAAATGCAACATGTAATGCATATTGACACAGTTATATTACTAAGTAAGGTGATATTCTACAAGATAATTGTATCGGTGCGTTTTTGTGTGTTTACTGGCAATTTTAGAGTGACTTCTAGCAGAAGTGGCGTGACAACGAGGTTGGGTAGTAGCGGTGGCAGTCACGAATCACGCTACGAGAGTTTCGGTTTTGAGGCATCATCAGCGCAAGCCTGCAGTGTGTGGACAATGTTAAAATGAGGGCAATAACGCTAGGTCCTGACTCACCGTTCTGTGTGCAAAACCCGAATGCAACGGTTGCTGAGCCTTTACCAGAAAAGATAATCTTATTATTGTAAATATGCATGTTTTTTCGATTTGAGTGACTTGACGTCAGCTTTGCATGAAAGTGTGCGTCCCATATGTAGCAACGGTTCGTTTTTAACCTTTAAAATGGCAGTTTCTGGTGTTAGGATTCACACGAACGTTTAGGAAGATAGGATGTGCAACGTCGAGCATTATAGTTCCGTGTTTAGTTTTATGCGGATACAGAAAAATCGCGAAATAACGCTAGTTGAAAAAGCAATCTATCATTCAATCAATCTTTATTTGTACAGAATAGTAGAAGCACGGGAGAGCGTGCGCGGCTCGGCAGAAAGGTTACAAACCCGTACGCTGAGGCGCCTGCCAGTCAACTTTCCGTGAGTTAATGAATAGACGCAAAACACAACAGTTTGACGTTTTAGACGCGGACGAACAAATAATAGAGGAAGGACAAAATATGGCGCGCAGAGTGCGCAGCACAGCGGCACACACTACTTCTGAGCCGAGAACAGAGTATTTATAATTGCGAGGAGTGCTTTGTCAGCCGTGGCCGGGTGCTGACGTTCCGTTATTTAATAATGCGGCGTTGATTTGAGAAAAAAATGAAATAACGTTTATTATTTCTGTGGTTAACCCGATTACATGGTGAGGTCCTTTTGCGTGCCGTTCGTGGCGTGCCTCCGATCGTTCTGTTCGGAGCGGTTTCTTTCCACACAGACACGAGCGGTTTCTTGTTCCCAGGCAGGCGCTATCCGGCAGAGTTCAGTTCTCGCTCTCGCAGAAGCGCAAACAAACCGGGCCCGCAACCCCGTGCCATAGCCCGTGCGCTCGCACCGCGCGCTCGCGAAAAGTCACGCATTGAGGATCCATTACAGATCCCGCGACGAGGCAAGACAAACAAGTAGACAAACGAGCTGGGCCAAGCTAACAGCTTTAAAGTAATTGTCGGCCAATGTTTCAACTACCTCGTTGCATCACAAATTTCAAATTAAAATCACGTCATCCAGAATGGACCGCATCATTTGTTATTTGCGCAGTGGACTGCGTAAATTACTGGTCGATTTTCTATCCTTGAGGCACAAAAATATTAAAGAGAACCACACTCGATCACAAACAAAGTTACCGTGTTGCCTACTCACCCACACCTCGCCGTAACCACTGATTGTACACAACGACTGAGTTGGTTGAATTACGCTGCACCACCGTGCACTGCACGATTGTAACCGCACGACTGCACGGCGTCCATTTGCAATTCACGGCCCCGTTGCGTTCTCGCGCGTGCGCAGACATTTGCCGAATTTTTGCCGAATCTTTGCCGAACTTTCCTTCAAAAGTTCGGCATTTGCCGAACTTTGCCGAATCAGAAGTTCGGCAGATTCGATCCATCACTACTCTCTCACCAGCTGCGTGCACTTCGCGTGCGTTCGCTCTTACTCACACCGCGCGCGCACGCGCAACTCTCCACCTCTAGTCTCCTCTCCTTCAAGTGTGAATATAAGCAGCGGTAGCGCGCGGTTCCCCGGAGGGTGAAAGGAGGATAGTTTTGGGCGCGCGGGTCGCAGCGCCACGCCAGGGCTTTCCAGTGGGGTGGGCTTTCCCCGCGACTCTGCGGCTGTCGTCTGCTAGCGTTTCTCGGCCGCTCGCGTCCGCCGCAGCCCAAATCCGGCCGGCCAAAAGAAATCAGTCAAGAAGGGAATAAATTAATTAAGCAAAGAGAAGCTATGCTTGCCAATTCTAAGGAGGATAATTTGGAAATGATGTAAATATAAGCAGAAGAAAAGTTATGCTAAATCTAAAGAAGAGATCTATCGGGGGCTGGTGCGGGGAGAACCGACGCGACGGAAGAAGGAGAAAAGAAAAAATGAAATGCAAAAGGAAGGAAAAGATTAGCAATTAAAAATAAAGGCAAGCGAGAAGCTGTACCACGAGTTCAGCGCTGTTGACTCCACTTCACTCCGTTCTTCCGATGAAGTGTGATGGAAGCAACAGTCCCGTCAGTTAGTGGGTTGGCGCAAGCAAGCGTCAGCACCACCCCACAAACTAACAGCAACGCTACGTCCACTGAAGACAAAGCTGCGCAGCGAAGGGCACGCGACGCTGAGCGCAAACGCTTGAAGCGAGCGGCAGACCCTGAACTACGGCAACGAGAAGCGGCGTCCATTCGCAAGTTAACAACGTAATAACACGCAAGTTAACAACGTTACTAACAACGTTACTAACACCGTTAATAACACCGTTAATAACGATCCGCGATGCTCCGCATCACCCCATGGTTCCCCGCGGGAAGATGGTGTAATTTTTTTATGCGGTTTTCGGTTCATACGCGAAGTCAGGTTGCGTGAAAAGTGCGTGGCGAAAAACACAGTAACCTTAAAAGTAAACCAAAAAATGAAAGAAAAAAATATTATTTTCGCGCAAACCGGAGTTGAGCTGGACCGAAATAATTATTTTTTCGTTCCTGGGCAAAACTGATCAATTATTTTTGCGGTGTTTCGTTCATGTGGGAAGTCAAAAAGCGAAAAAAATAGGTAGCGGAAAGCTCTGTAACGTTCCATTATCAGGTTTTCAGATAACGGTCGTCTTCATAATTTATAAAGTTCGTCTCGAGAACTCAAACGAAATGAGCACAGTAACTATAAATTCTCCGGGATTTCTGGTCTTATGTATTTCTTTAACAAATGCCCACGTTCGTCCCAACCTTTCCTTGGGGACCGGAAATGGCTCATCAAAGAAAATTTAACACTAGAACATACCCAATTCGTACGTCAGCAAAAGTGACCAATAAATGAGCCTGTTTGGTGGCAAAACGGTGAGTTGGGCTAGTTGGTTTTTCATCTCGGACTAAACGCAAAAAAAAGGACAAAGAGAGGTATAGACAACACGCCTAGTGTTGTCTATACCTCTCTTTGTCCTTGTTTTTTTGGCGTTCAGTTTAAGCTTTGTTTTGGTGTTTCTTGTCTTCAATTTTGTAGAGTTGTGTGCAATTTACTTTAAACGCCTTGATTTCATTGTACAACTGATCGGATAAGAAAGCGATACAAAGGCCGATGGATATTTTAGAACCTGCACTAGTTGCCATACTGTGGCGCATCTAATCTGCTTTCAAAATAACTCAGCGGATTTAATAATCTGTCCGAAATTAAAGTCTAGCACCGGGAAGGGGAGGGGGATTCAATCAACAGTTACAGCTACAGAAAACAGCAAAACAGCTTCGATCTCTGGTAGCAGAAACAGCAAGGACCAAAACGTTTTCTCCTCAGAAACACAAACATCAAGGCGCACAGCTCTTCTGAGCATTGCTAGACAAGGAGCCGCGGCTTTCAAGGGACGCTAACGTGTTGCAGTTTTGGGAGGAGAGAAGGGAACGCCATCCAGAACTCTACCCATTGGCGCAAGTAGCCCTGGGAGTGCCTGCGACCCAGGTCAGCGTGCAGCGAGCCTTTTCTGCACTGAAGTTCATTCTATCGTCTCAGAGGTGCCGTCTTTCCCCGGATATGCATGACGACGTCCTGCTTCTTCGGTCAGCTGCCTGACATTGAACTGCGCTTTCACCCACGTCCCGAGGTGCCCCAGCACTAGCTCGTTCGTTCCACACAGTAATGTGAGCCTTTGCTTTCTATATGTAACACTTTTATAAAATATGCATAGTTTATATTTTGCTGTCGTCAATTGTTTTTGTAGCATATGAGTACGAACCGGTTCGAACCGGTTTGAACCTTTATTTTTTCACTCCGGAGTTGAACCGGAGCTGAACCGTTTTCCCTGAACCGGAACGAAAACCGGAACGAAAAACATTTCGGTTCGACACTCTGATAGGAACTGCTTAGGTGTCCTCGGAATTCTTTTTCAGTCTCGGCAGCGTGCATCAAGCTAATTGTTGTGGAGAGTGCAACCGCTAAGTGCGTCTGATAATGCTCTCATCCCTCTGGGCTCCCCGTCATTCGTGTAAACGCTGGAGTCGGGGAGAACGTTCCGCTGGTTCCGCCGCATCACTGACATCACGCACATCCTTCCCCGAAGAGCATTCCCCGCGGGAATAGCCTGTCGCACTTAATGCCCCATATAAAGGCGCTTTAGTCACACAGAGGCAACAGTTGGACAACTCTATGCGGGAGCACGAGGAAATCGTGTTGCCGGCAACCTTGTCACATTGCGGCAGCAACAACAGTCGGGCAACATGTTGCTGCCGCCCGGCAACCGTGTTGTCCGATTTCTTGTACGACCACCCTGTCACACCGCGCTGACAGCGGTGACAACACGGGGAACACTCCGCCATCTTGATCGTTTACCTTCGTTCGTGTCCGGAGCGGCGTCGCTGGAAATGTGAATCTACAAAGTGCCAGTGCGGTGGTCCGGAAATTACCACGGGACGACATCAACCAGTGAACTTGATTAGAAAACTTGACACGGGAAGTATTTTGCACCCTTTATTATATCAGAATATACTTTATTTGCTGACAAAGCAGATAGTCCTAACCGAGGAATGTGAGATCGCTGATATATGTTCGGGATTTACACCATTGTATGAAGTGTTTCCTGTTCTTCCTTACATTCAATTCCTATTTCTACTGTAAAATTGAGTTAGCACCGGCAGTACCTCAAAGTGTCTTTTGTAGTGCGGTGTTGAGCTGAAGTGGCATGTGCTTAAAAACTGCGACATCGACACGATCGGCGTTAATAGCAATCGGTGGAATAAATATTTTTCAGCTCTATTTTCTCTACCGCCTGCTATTTGAATGATTCATTCCCCAAAAGGTCCTGGGTATTTTTGATACAAATCACGTGTCTGGTACCGCCGTTTTTTTGTTTTTTTAAGTTGTAAGCATCAACAATGGGTCATAATGCTTAGATTTTTTATTCTTTGCTTTCCTGGATTCTTTTCATTATACTTTATCAGCGGGTGAGTAGGCATGTCATTTTATTTCACTAGCAGTAATGTGAGCTGGTCTCTCGGCAGTTCTAATTTCAACACTCAGTCTGGACGTTCACGACAGTAGCTGTGACCATTTTGACAATCGCTTGCCATAATTAGAAGTAAAACATTCATCAACTTATTTTAGCTGCTCGTCAGCCTCAATTATTGTTAAATAACGTTTTTCAAGCCTTTATTTGAGTAAGACGTCACTGATAGGGAACTACCTCTGCCATTGAAGCTATCTGTGTTGTCGTGTTGCCGGCCCGAAATTCGCTCAGCCAGAGATAGGGCAACACATGTTGTCCAACACAAGTTGCTGCTGTTTTTGTTGCCGAAAGCTGTCATACCAGGGCAACATTTTAGTTGTCATCCATGTTGTGCAGCTGTTGCTCGCGATGTGACAGGTTTGTCGCACAACACGGGGAGCGAGCAAAAGTTGCCCGACTATTGAACAACCTGTTGTGTTGCTGTTGCCGTCGTGTTGCCTCAATGTGACAGGGCCTTTAGGGGCGAACGGTAACCCAAGGTGTGGCTTGGGTTCGGCAGATGCGCAGTGGTGAGCCCCTATTTCTTAGGGGCCCCTATTGTAAAACACCCAAGTATTTTGTTGCACTAAGGAGAATTTTTCTTTCATCATCATTTGAGATGGTAATTGTGAATATATTAAGAGTTCCAGGTACGGTGAGAGGCGTAAATTAGCACAAATGGCGGTACACAAACTTGAGTCTTTGTATTTGCTACAAACTGCACCGTTTGGAAGCGTCTGTTTCAACGTGCATCTGTCAGTATTATGGGATATATATTTGTTTCTGCTGTTTATGCAGAAGCCTTTTTAGGGAAATCCTGTCATATGTAAGACAAATGTAAATCAATATTTGTTTTTGATCGCAAAAGATACGATTTGAGTGATTGTTTTTTTTTCGAAAATAATTTTTAATTATCTCTGCCCATTCCTGAAGTATACGTAGTTTATGATATCAACATTCAGCGGTGCGCTACACGTTTCCGCGTGAACAATAATACCCGGCACCCCGGGCTGCGTAACCAGCACAGCAAACCTCGCTACGCTAAGTGTCGCCGCGCAGTAATTCACGCCGATCTATAAAATAAACAACGTGCTGCTCTACTATCTCTTTATTGCAACGTCTCGCTACAGTGGTCACGCCTGAGATATCTTTTTTCGCATTTCTTTCGCCGTTTCATCGCTTACCCGCTCTGAGGAATAGCGTCCCAATTTCACCATGAGCGTTACGCCGGCGCATACAGTATATAAAGGGTCTGGGTTCACACCGAACCACCATTCGAGCTGCCTCTGCTGCCAACTCGCCTTCAAGGAATTGCCGGGATTATGAAGACTTTCGTGAGGCTTCTTGGTCATTCCTACTAGGGGCTTTCAAATGTTGGTCAGAATCGAATGGCACTGGGTTATTCAAAGCTTTGACAGTGCAAGAAAAAGTCGCAGTGACCGGTTCTTTTAACAGTGCTGTATCTAGGAATGACACTGCGCCCACTATTCGCACACCCGCTAATTCTTACTCTCAAGATAGTACGTGTTTTAGGTTAAAGAAAATATTTGTATTCTTCAGAGGCCATTGTAAGCTCGAAATTGATAAGCTTATTGGTCGCAATGTTTTATATTTGAGTGCATTGTATCAGTTTATATTATTGTGAATATCAAAAACACTCCAGCAGAAAAAAAGATCTTCAAAAGTATAAGCAAGAAGTTGAAACTAATTTTATTAATGTTTCGTAACCACGTACGTACCGTGACGCGCCATAACGTAGTGTGTTTGTTTATAGTACTTCGTGAGAAAGGAGAAAACCTTATATTCCTCATGAATAACGAGCTTTATTTCGATGTTTCAAATAATGTTAATGGATTATTCAGATGTACCAAGAATTTCACTTATATTAAAAAATTTCTCCACGCCTCCTAAAAAAATTTTCATGTGGCAAAACATATTTATTATCCCTTCGGTTTAACCGACACATACCAATCTATGAACTTAGCAGTTTTTGATAAACATCTTTACAAGCCTTACAGAAGTATCAGGAGATTTGAGAAACCCAAGTCGTCCCCCCCCAAAAGAAAAAAAAAAACTAAAGTGCTTGTATTACTGCAAAAACAAATTACGCATTTCCAAACGGTCAGTCTCAGCTCAATCGTGGCGTTAGCGGTCCAGATCAGATGCAATTTTTTTTTTAACTTACCGTTATGGTTTCAAAACGTTCCAAGCGATTTTTCGAAATTTTCAATTGGGAAAATGGTAATCCACCGACGATGGTCAGCTACCCGGAACTGGCACTATTTTATCATAAACTTTTTTTAAAGAATCGCATCAATGTTTAATTAGATAACGATTAGTTCTGAAACTGTGGCATCTTATCTGAACCCGTAGTGCTATATTTGGGAGGAGGCTGAGCGGATAGCGATGTGTTTGTTTATTTTGGAGGCAAAGAAAAAAAGCACTGAAAATTGTTTTTGGCCATACGCTGTACTCTGCTTGCTTTTAATTTCATTTCGAGATTTTTTTTTTTTTTGAAAGGTATTGCATAACTTGGAAAAAAATGAATGGTTTTGATTCTCCAGTCAATTCAATGTTTCTAAACAAATGCACATTTATAGAAAAAGAAATATACACTCAGTAGTATCCACAAATTTGTTTTGCTTTTATGTTCAAGAAGTAGCTGTTTCTACAAATGCTATAACATTGAATTTCTGTCGAGCCAGTATTGGCGAAACAAGGGAAGCCATAGGGATTATTTTTGGCGCTCACAGATCGCCCTAATCGTGTTCTCCTTGGCCTTCGCCTCGGCGATGGCTGGATACATTGGTGGCTACGGTGGCGGCTACGGTGGGGGCTACGGCAGGCTACGGTGGCGGCTACGGCGGTGGCTACGGTGGGGGCTACGGCGGCGGCTACGGCGGTGGCTACGGCGGCGGCCATGGCATTGGATTGGTGAAAGTCATCAGCTTTGGCGGACATGGGGGATACGGAGGAGGCTACGGCGGAGGCTACGGTGGAGGATACCATGGTTGAAGAGCCCTCGTCTCATCAACATGTACAGTCATAATAAATTGAGGATAACATTTCCTTCCTGTATTTCTGCTTGCATTTTTTACACACAAAAATAATTACGCTTTTTATGGGCTCGCCTTAAGCGATCTATAATATACTAATATCTACACACAACCTCGGGCACGCGACGGAAGGCACGGGTACTGATACCGAGAACACGCACAGGCTTACAGGTGCAAATAGGCGGGCACGCTGTCATGCAGACCAGAGTGTCGAACCGAAGTTTTTATCGGTTCTGTTCGGGTTTGGGTTCATGGATTTCTTTTCCAGTTCCGGGAGCAACCAAAAACAGGTTCAAACTGGTTAGATCCGGTTCGAACCGGTTTGAGCTGCTAAATTGATAGTATATTTTCCGCAATGTTTTGGCAATAGGCACTATTTCCGCCGTGAAATTAATAATTAAGCTGTATAGTATTTTATCGGTCGTACAATTCTCTTTTATTTTTAGATACCTAGTAATGGACCTTTTCCGAGAAGCGTTCTGCGCACGCGCGAGCGCCCGATGCCAAGCGGCGGAAGTCTGCACAAAAAATCGAGGAAATTCGGAAGGAGGCTGTGGATCAGCGAGTAGAACAGGTAATTGCAGCATATATATAACTGTGTTACACACAAAAAAAGAAAGTTGACGGAAAGAAAACCACGTCGTTTGGGTGGACGCCACGGATGCCCTCTTTAGAGTCCGCGTTGGGCACGCGCCGCAGCTCAGAGAGCGAAGAAACTGGTAGCGTAGCTCCCATTATCGATTGGTAGCGCAGGTAAGTCACTTCCTCGATTTTTAGTTCGTGCAGCCACCGCCTGGTGCCGTCGGTATGTGGAAAAAGTCCATTAGCACGAACGGCATCACTTTAAATTCGTACAATCTGTCCGGCGTGACGAAGGCAGTCTTCTCACGATCCCGTTCGTCGACCTCGATCTGCCAGTACCGACTATTCAGGTCCATCGACGAAAAGTACCGGGCGTGGTCCAGAGTGTCGTCAATGCTTGGCAGCGGGTAGGCGTCCTTTTTTGTTACGGCGTTCAGTCGACGATAGTGCACGCAGAACCAAAGAGTCCCGTCTTTCTTTTTCACCAGGACTACCGGTGAAGCCAACGGACTGTTTGTGGGCTGGACGATGTCGTCGTCGAGCATTTCTTGGACCTGCTTCTGGATTAGTTTCTCTCTTTCACAGAGACACGGTACGGCGACCGATGAACAGGAATCGCGTCGTCATCAGTAACAATTCGATATTTCGCAACCGTCGTTTGGCGCACCGTTGACGACGTGGAGAAGCACTCAATGAACTCGGCGAGAAGGTCACTGAGTTGTCGTCGTTGTGGGGAGGCAGGGTTGAATCGATGTCGAACTGCGAATGCGACGTTGTCTTGTGTGGCCACGACGAGAGGTCTTCTGCTATTCCGGCAATTCCGGCTGAGTCCAGGAGTTCCTCGGCGTGGCCCACGACGGTGCCGTTCGTAAGGTGCTGAGCCCCCTGACTGATGTTAGTTATGACTGCAACAGTGTGCCGGTCTTGGAGCTCCTCGATGCCTCTTGCGACAGCGATCCCTCTTCCTAGAAGCAACTGGAGGCTTCCTCGAGCAGGACGTCGCCGCAGAAAGCCTCATCGATTCCGACGGGTACGAAAACACTCGACCGTCGCTTTGGGTTCCTCTGGTGGTGAAGCAGGTTTTTGTAGCGTCAGCCGGTTTGCTCCGAGGTCGATGACGGTGCCATACTCGCAGAGAAAGTCCATTCCGAGAATAACGTCCCTCGACTAGTCTTAAAGAACGACGAACTTGACAGGGCACGTCTCACCGTGGATCTCGACGCGAGCAGTGCCAATTCCGAGTGGTGTAATGAGGTGTCTACCGGCGGTCCGTATCTGGGGGCCACCCACGGTGTCGTCACTTTCCGAAGGCGTTCGGAGAACCTCCCACTCAGGACGGAGTAGTCTGCTCCGGTGTCGACGAGAGCCGACGCGTATTGGCCGTCGATAACGACGTTTAGGTTATTCTTTACAGTTCCAGGAGCTAGGTTTCGGTCTCTGGGGGTGTTCGAGTGGGGGCCCTCCGACGCTCGTGGAGGATCTTGGCGTCGGTCGTCTTCAGCAACTCCACCTCCAGGGGTTGCCGCGCCTAGTTTCCCCGGCGTGAGCGAGGGGCGACAGGCTTTCACGTCGGGGTCGGTGCATCGGCGAAGCTGGACGTCGCGGTGACGGTGACCGGAACTCTCCGCGGGACGCAGGCTCGGGGTACTGCGGTCGTCGCAGGTACACGTCGATCTCCTGATGGCGTTCACCATTACGGGGGCGCGGGTCGTTCGGGTGGAACTAGCGCAGCCCGAGTCGTCTGTATGGGCATCGGCTGTAGGTGTTGTCGGCTTCCCCGCAGTGGAAGCACAGAGGGCGTCGGTCGGGCGTTCGCCATACGTCGGTATTCCAGGGTGCGCGGGGCTCCTGGCAGGCGTACTGGACCTGGTCGTCGTGGCGTCGGTCGTGCTGCGGCGCAGGAGACTGACGTCGGGGCGGCGCGACATAGGTGCGAGGAGAAGGCGGTGGCCGTCAGGCCACTGCGGCGTAAGTCAACGTGGGTTCCTCGGGGGCTGCAACGACGACGGGAGCCTCTGGTAGGATGCCTCTCTGTACTTCTTCCCGCACGGCCTCAGCGATGGAGAGCGAAGCTGGTCGGTCAGCGGCGGGTAGCAGCTTTCGAAGCTCTTCCCGAACGACGTCACGGATGATCTGCCGAATGTCTGGGATGGTGGAGCCAAGGTCGCAGCTAGACGGCTCGAAGGCAGCGAGACCGGGTGGTTGCTAATAGTGACTGGCTCGGGCTTGCAGTGCACGCTCGATGTTCGTTGCCTCGGTGACAAAATCTTCGACTGTTCTCGGAGGGCTGCGGACAAGGCCGCCGAAGATGTTGTTTCTCACGCTCCGCATGAGGATCCGTAGCTTATTTTCTTCTGTAGCCCGAGGGTCGGCGCAGGCGCTCAGGTGCAGAACGCCCTCCACGAAGCCGGTGACGCTCTCGTTGGGGCCCTGGGTTCTGGTTTGCAGTAGATCCTCAGCTCTCTCTTGGCGGTGGTGGTTGATAAATGTGCCCTTCAGCTCGCTCTGGAGAATGTCCCACGATGTCAAAGATGACTAATGATTTTCGTACCAGTGCTTGGCAGTCCCCTCGAGCGAAAACTAGACGTTGTGCAAGCGCTGCTTGTCGGTCCAGCTATTGTGGCAGGCAGCGCTTTCGTAGTGATCGATCCTGTCTTCGACGTCTTCGTATTGCTCGCCGTGGAACGGAGCAGCCGTCCGCGGTGCGACGGGCAGGTAAACGATTGTAGAAGCGGCCGGGGTCTGCAACTGGTCTGCCATCGTCGTCTTCTTCGGCTTGGGCTTGTTCAGCAGAAGACCAAATTTAGGAGGCTGTCCCTGGGTGCGGCGGCTGGCTCGGGCGTTGGGCTCGTCGACGGGGTTCAGCTTTCTGGGGCTTGAAAAAGATCGTGCCCGACGAGATATTTTGAGGGTTACGTTTCAAAGGCATAGAATGCGCTACCCTGCACCTCCACCAATATGTCACGACCGACAATTGACGAGGCGATCAAAACTGACACAAACTAAACGTTTAATGGAGCGAACTTGTGCCCAAAACAGAAAAGGAAACAGAAGAAAACAATAGAACGTCGCAGTCGTCAATGGCGGCGCAACAGTAGGATCGAGCGCTGGGACGAGACTGACTCCAGCTCGTCCTGCGGAGCCCCTTTGTACACGCGTAGACTTCTGGAACAATCGGCGTGAAGGTTCGGCACACAGAACATTCTAACCTCGAATCAGCAACACGGTTCTCGAATTTACCAGATCATCAAATTAGAGTGGCAACGAAAATGTTCACCCGCGACCAGGTATCGAACCTTCGCTCTTTGCGTGGAGGACAAGCGCGATAACCGTTAGGCCACGAGCGCGCTGCCTACTTGGCCAGCTGCGTGCGCGGCAGTATGCCTTAGCGCCAGACCATGTCGTATGCCTTCTCCAATTCGAAAAAGATGGAAAGGCACTGTAGCCTGTTAACAAACGCCTCACCTATGGAAGTCCCAAAGCGGACGAGATTATCGACAGTGGACCGACATGAACGAAAACCACACTGGTACCTATCAAGATGGTGGTTTTGTTCTAGGTGAAACATGAGCCTCTTGTTAATCATCCTTTCCAATGTCTTAGAAAGACAGCTAGTTAGAGCTATAGGTCTGAAGATAGATGCACAGAAGGGATCTTTGCCGGGCTTCAGCACTGACACAACAACAACAGACTTCCAGGAGGATGGAAAACGACCCTCAAGCCAAACTCTATTAAAAATATACAAAACTAGCTCCATAGCGGATGGATGAAGATGTTTGAGTATTTTATAATGAATGCCATCTGGTCCAGGGGCAGTTTGTTTGAAGGAAAGAAGTGACATTTGAAGTTCGTGTAATGTAAATGGGGAAATAAAGGGTACGTGCACGCCACCTGGTGTGATAACAGCTTTTTTTCTTCTTCTTGTATCTTGTGTCGCTGAAAGGTTTGAGTGTAATCTTGGTAACTAAAAACGTACTCAAAGTACTCACCGAGGATGTTTGCCTGTTCCTCAAGACATGCTGGACACACTCCATTTCGACTAAAAAATGGGACAGTGAATGCCTGGTAAGAGCCGTCGATTTTATGTACACGGTCCCAGTCTTCCTTCACAGATACAGTGCTGAAAATTAAGAAGAATACCATTTAAACCATTTTCTCTTCGCTTCTCTTCGAATACTCCTCGCCTGTGCCCTCTCTCTTTTAAATTCATTAAGATTGTTGGGTGTAGGGTGTAGGGTATCATCTAAAAATGCCCCATGCTTCGTTTTTGTTTCTTTTTATCCGGTCGGCAGTCTTTGTTCTACCATGGCTTAGGCCGTTTAGGAAGATGGGCGGACGTCATCATTATGGCAATCATTGCAGCTTCCAAGATTACGTTTTGGGAGATTGTCTGTGGCTTCATCGACAGTGAGTTGATGTAGAGTTGAAACAGCTAAAAAGGATTACCGCTTAAAACATGCCCAATCAGCTTTTTCAAACTCCCACCGAAGTGAAAGCGATGGGAGAGATTCGTGTGCATCGTAGAACTCTAAAATGAGTGGAAAGTGATCACTTTCATATAGATTCGGTGTGACCTTCCATGAAAGCAAAGGTAATACTAATGGGTGACAAAACAATAGGCCTATGGAAGTAAAAGCATGAGTGGTAGAACTAAATAATGGAGCTTCATTTGTGTTAAGTAGACACAACCCCGAAGAAAGAAGAAAACGTTCAACGAGATCCTCTCTGGAATCCCGTCTGCCACTCCCCACAGGAGATTGTCTGCATTAAAATCTTCTAAAAATAAAAAGGTAGATTAAGCTGATTAACGAGGTCTTCAAGCTCTTCAATATTTAGCTAATAACTGGGAGCTTTATATAAAGAACAAACTGTAATTATACGGTTTAACAAAATTCGGGCAGCCACTGCCTCCAGCGAAGTCTGCAGGGTCCCTTTGTTACATGGAGTTGAACGTTGCACAACAACTGCAACGCCTCCAGTTGAATAAGGTGTTTGCATCCGGTCCTTGCGAAACACCTGGAAGTACTTTAATATGTTAGTGTGACTCGCTTTTAGATATGCTTCCTGCAAGCAAAACGCAACGGGGCAATGACCCTCTAGTAGCTGGCTTATATCGTCATAGTTAGGCAGGAGGCCTCTACAGTTCCATTAAAGAAAGAAAAGACATTGCTATTCCGAAATAAAGTCAGATCGATATATACACACATAAACAAAAAAATACGAAAAATTTAGGGGACTTTTGGTGGCTCAATACGTGGAATTGTTTTTTCTTATCAGTATCCTTTGACCATCCAACAACTTCAAAGTATGCTAAAGGAAGAGACTCTGCTTCAGGAGGAGACATGTCATCACCAGAAGGCGGTACGCTCTCGTTCATTTTCTCGTCCACAAAGAGCTTTGGACCCTTAGGTGGTGGAGGTTGTTCTATCCGCCTGGGCTTCTGGTAGCTGCCGAGGCAGAAGGAGGGAGCCCTTTACCCCGGCCAAAAGGGCCAGCTGGTGCCACCGATGGTACTTCTGGCACACTGGAGGGAGTGGTACTCTCCTTAGAAGCATATCACCCTTCTTAAAACGTGATGGTGACAAACAGTGTCACCTTCAGAGCTCCGGAAGGGCACCCCTATAGGAGGACATGTCTTCCGGGAAAGTCCCTGTCTCCACGGATGCCGTACACAGTGGGGGTCTCCTTCGCATTGCGCTCTGCTACAGTTTCCACATTTGGGTTCGTTTTCGCAATGTCCACTACATGGTCAGTACCACTGCACTTTCCACGTGTTTCTCGGCCGTGGCAGTTTCGGAAATCATGCCCAAACAATGGCAGCGGACATACCGCAGAGGATTTGAAATGAAAGGGCAAACTCAACAGTTCAAGTGCCCTGCCTTCACGGTGGATGGAACAGCATGGAGTTCAAATGTATCATATGTCGAGTTGCTTTCTCTTGTTCATCACGTTTTAAAGTGATCCGTCGTACAGCTACAAGAGCACTCTTGCGTAGACCTCCGATGATCTCCCCTTCACTGCATTCGAGAAGGTCATTTTCAGAGATGACACCGCAGACAATGTTCAGGGTACGATGGGGAGTCACAGTAACGTGGTAATCTCCCAGGCTTGTCATCTTCAGCAGTGCTGTGCTCTGTGGCTTATTTTCTATCTCAACAAGGAGATCTCCGGCTAGCTTTTTTGTCTCATAACATTTTCCGACCACTTGTTCTAAGTGCTTTGCAAGGAAAAAGGGAGAAATTTTAGACACACGCGCAGTGTCGCTTGTAGAGTGAACTACAAGAAATCGAAGATATTTTCGGATTCGTTCGCTTTATCGAAAGTAAGAGGAGAAGGGCCACCCTTTTTGAGGGGTTGCTTTCTTCGGGGTATAGGAGCACGGGAAGCCATAAAAAAATTAAAGCCATTTACAACTCCCTGTAACGCCAAATTAGAGCGCAACTCTTGAGGACGAGGATGGAAGGGTAGAGCACAGCTCTTACAACTCCCTGTAACGCCGAATTAGAGCGCAGCTCTTGAGGAGGAGGATGGAAGGGTACTGAGGGGAAGGTATACCCCTCCTCCCCCGTCATCCTGCCTCCTACTCCGCCACGGGAGCCACGTGGCCTCACGGGGGCTACGTGGCCCCCTGACATCACATGCCCTCAAGGGGGTCCCATGACCTCAGGGGGGTCACGTGACCTCACGGTTACGCCGACATCACGTGACCTCACGGTTACGCCGACGCCAACGGCGACGGCGACGGATAAGGCAAGGGCGACACCGCTCAAGCAGGAATCGAGAGCCTAAGAGCTGCGCTCTAAAAGGCAAGGATGTTCGAAATCCGAGGTGCACCGCCCACCATGGAGCCCAAAAAGAGGGTTGGTTAACGCACCATAGTATGAAGGGCTTTACTGAAGAGGTTACTCTAACAGTGCTGTCGGGAAACTATAACCAAGTTTGGATCTGGACGAGGATACTATCTGCCAGCATCTATGGTTAGTCCTGGCCGCCAAAGAAGGTAAGAAAAGAAAGAAGGGCAGAAAGAAAAAAAATTAAAGACGTTTACAAATCTCTGTAACGCGAAACTAGAGTGCAGCTCTTGAGAAGGAGGAGGGTATGGTACGGAAGGGACAGTATGCCAGTCCTCCTCCTTCATACCCTCTCCTCCTCCCTCCCCCTCTCCTCCTCTGCTCCTCGTCCTCCCCTCCTTCCCTCCTCTTCCCCTCCTCCTCCTCCTTTCCTGCTCGTCAGCATCTCCCCTCCTCCTCCTCCTCTCCCCACTCCTCCTTCTTTCTACCTGCTCCTCCTCTCCTTTTCTACTCCTTCTCTCATCATCCTTCTTCCCTCCTCCTCCTCTTCCCTGCTCCTCCTCCTCCTCCCCTACTCCTACTCCTCCATACGTGACGTCAATTTTCCCGCTACATCTAGCGGATGAACTGAATTAGTTCATAGGTGACGTGACACCAAGTCATGTGACGTCATTTTCCCCGCTAGATATAGCGAGGAATTGAATTGCTGTTGACGTCACGTGTCGTCAATTTTCCCGTTAAATCTAGCAGAGAAACTGAATATGTTCATAGGTGACGTGACACCAAGTCATCTGACGTCATTTTCCCCGCTAAATTTAGCGGGGAAACTGAATTGGTGTTGATGTCACGTGATGTCAGTTTTCCTGCTAAATCTAGTTGAGAAACTGAATTCGTTCATAGCTGACGTGACACGAAGTCATGTGACGCCATTTTCTCCCCTAAATTCAGCGGGGAATTGAATTTGTGTTGAGGTCACGTGGCGTAGATTTTTTCGCCAAAAATAGAGCGGTTACGCCGACGCCGACGGCGACGCCACTCAGCCCGGAAGCGTGCGCGTAAAAGCCTGTCCAAACAAGACACTACAAAAATCGTCAGGCGACACGACTCCGGCAAATCGCACAGCGCTCCGCTTCCGGCAGTTCTTTTTCTTTCTTTTTTCTCTTTTTTGCCCGGGGTGGGGGTGGGGGAGGGGGGGGCTTGTCAAATCTCGCCCTTGTCCTCCATGGCGGCCTTGATCTGCTGTTCACGTGGGTCCGGAGAGTCACTCACACGCTCTGTTGGCTGTCGGTCAATCGCTCAAGGCCTCCGCAGTTTTCAAGTCCCGAAAACGGGAAAGAGAATGACACAAATGTGCCACTCTCTTTCCTTATGGGAAGCGAAACGCACGCTTTGGCGCAGGAACTTCCCAAATCCACCCGAAGTCGGACCTCTTCGGCCTTCCAGCCGAGGCGACGGCGGTAGCGAGGTCAGCGAGCCGTGGGAGAACACCGGTGGCAGGTGGCGTGTGACTAAATCTGACGAGCACCGACCTCAAAGAAAGTGAAGGAGGCGAGGAGAAAAATCGTGATGTTGGCTTGGTCACAAAAATCGTCAGGCGATACGACTTCTACGAAAATTGTCAAAATTGAAGCGTCGGCTTCAATTTCGACGAATGTTGTTGTGTACTGTTTGGACTGGCCTTAAGAGCTGTGCTCTAAAAAAGACAAGGGTAGGAGAGGAGAAGAAAACCGACTGACTGAATCATCTCTGGTCGTGCCAAGCCAGGACAGCTGTCTACGACAAGCAGGGGCAGTAGTGGCACATTGCCTTTCCCGGGGGCACCGGTCCAAACATACCCCGGCTCCAGCTCAACCACAAGGATCGTCTTTTCCCCGGACACGGCCAGGCGTGGGTGGGTAAACCCACATGGCTCAGGGTTCGTGGTGACGCCACTCACCAAACACCTAACACCTAAGGTTGTAGGCCCCCCTAGGGGAAGATTGATGCAGAGCTGACTTTGCCTTATTTCAGCGTTGAGATACGCGTGTGAAGCGGCCCTGAGTCGGACCAACAACACCTCACAAAGCGCACGGTCTGTAGAGTCATGGGCGTCTTGTTGTCGCTCATGTTCAGGACATTACCCAATAAGAACGCCGAGGAAAAAATCACGAAGCAAGATTTGCAAGCCTAATAACCCACGCACTGCGTTTTCTGCAAACAGTCAGTGACAATAAATGTTGTTTAAACGCATAATCTTGCATGTGTTTTGATTATATGACACATTTCGTCAAGTTGTCACAACAACCCGTTATTTGTTCTTTCGTCGGCTTTTTACCCACAATGTTTATCGCAACCACGGGCCTGGGTTGGCGTGCTTAAAGCGTTATGGTTTGGCCAAAAATTACCTTCTTTGGCGCAATAGCACGTGCAAAAAAGAAAAAAAAGCTTTTAAAATGATGACTGTAATATACGATTAGTTTCAACCATCAGCTTTATGCATAATCTCAGTTTCGAAGGAAGCAAGACCATGACCACCTACGAGGACTTGACTCGCCTGCCCCAGGCTCAAGCACCCGGACCGCGAGCCATTCTCCGATTCCCTGATTTCTTTCGTCCGCTCATCAGGAGTCGCCTGTTATCATCGTGACTCCTCACCCTACCCCTCCTATAATCCCCTTTCCCGGTAACGGTTGGGCAACTCTACCAAGAGATAGTGATGCATTCATTCCTTATATGGATATGTTTTCTCGCTTGCTCGCGGTATGGGGTGATAGAAATCCACCTTTCGGGATGTTGAAAGCCGGATTTTTTCGGTCGTGCACCAGTCACCGAGCTGTGTTTGGAGATTTGTGTTTGTCCATTGTCCTCCTTGTTCCCCTGCTCCAGGGATTATTATCGGCATGCATGTCCAGCTCGCTTGCACCTTTGCATTTAAATACATTATCATCGTGATGTTGACTCTTCCGGCGTATCGTAGGGTTTTCGAAGTGTCATATTCTTGGAAGGGGTTCGGTAACCCTTAACACAAAACATGTTTTTTTTTTTCAATTCGTTGATTGTCATAAAGCGCAAGTCAAGCAACGACACACTGCCCGATTTCAATCCGTCAGCCGCATTCGGATGACGCGCTCAGAAGCATTTGTATCGAGATAAAATAAAAAAAGTCTAAAGGAAACTGGATGTTTTCTACCCTCTTTTTTTCGACGTTTATTAAGCGCAAAGCGCATCAAGTTTCATGCGTTTTGATGACTCATATCGCGAAGATTGCCCACTATTGCATTTGATTGCGAAGAGCGGTACCCAAAATTGTAGTTGGGCAGTATTTGAAATAATAAATTTTCACTATTTAAATACCGTTGACGAATATATTCTCCAATACGTAGATAAATATTTATTCGTATGTTTAGAAAGAGGCCATATACAAGAGACGCTACCACCCATACACATGTGCCTATGTGCCCGGCTTGAAGTAGGCGATGATGGCGATGTGAAGCTTGTTGGCTTGATGCGTGCGGAATGTTAAGATGGTGAAGAGGCTGAAAGGTGAGGTGGGTGAAGTGTGACGTGGTCAGCGAGACATTCGTGGGTGCTAGTTTAGAGGTGTTTGGCCGCTGCCTTGCAGAGCTCTGTCACCTCGTCCTTATTTGTGAGAGCCAGGCTGATGATGGCGTCAGGCAAAGTACCTACAAAATCTCACACCCCAGAGGAGACATGAGTTGTTGTGCCGTTGGGTCCGCGCGAAAAAACGGTCGATGCGTCCGGCCCGTTTGCTGCGTCGGGGTACAGAGCGAAGGCTCTGTACCCGGACGATTGGCCCTGGGGTTGTCTGGAACCCCAGAGCCAATCATTTGAGCCAGCAACCGTAGGGGGGCTACATCACGCCAGTGGGAAAGTGTGCTCCACTTGGGTGCTCTCAAGAGCTGGGTTGTCCGGACGTCACACGGCAAAAGGCGAGGACTGGGAGAAATTTGGCAATAAATGCCGTAAGCTGCTCGCCGCTGGATGGACTCCAGTGTCGCCTGGGCCTGGGCTGGGTCTAATCACCTGGGCTGCGGTGACTAGACCGGCAAGCAGTAGTCTAATAGGGGCAGGACCAGTGTAGTGTACACTTGCGCGAGCACAGCGGGCCCCAGACCCTTTCAAATAGTTGGCACAAATTTCGGCTTCTGTCGTGCACGTGAAGCGACGGAGTGGACATGTGCAGTGAAGCTGAGTTTATTGTCGAGAGTGACACCCAGCAGGATTTTTTTCCTTTACAGCGAAGCTGTTATGCGCTAGCATCTGGGAAAAATGCGTCCGCGGAAGTTGACAGAAAACTACCCATTGGTCGTGGCAAGTATGAATAAAATCAAGGGGCAACCAGCGTGAGTCAGCCTTCCTTGGCACTATTAGATAGTGAGGTCCTGATCTCTTGTTATCATCTCTAGGCATCCTCCTCGAGGTCGTCCTAAAAGTCGTTCTTGAAGTCGTCCCTGAGGTCGTCCGAGAGGTCGTCATAGAAGTTGTCCCTGAGGTCGTCTGAGAGGTCGTCCTCTAGGCGTCAACCTCAAGGTCGTTCTAAAAGTCATCCTTGAGGTTGTCCTTGTCGTCATCCTCGAGGTCGTCCTGGAAGTCATTGTTGAGGTCGTCCTAGACGTCGTCCTCTAGGCGTCGTTCTCGAGGTCATCTTAGAAGTCTTCCTTGAGGTCGTCCTAGACGTCGTCCTCTAGGCATCGTCCTAGACGTCGTAAGAATAACAGCTTCGCTGGTCCTTCATCTTCACATAAAGTAAAAGGGTTCTATATTTTTTTTTATTGTAACAGTGACCTGTTGAAGTGAATTGTAACAAATTTTGATGCACTCAGTGGTAATTTGTTTTTGATGGTCCAGGCTTAGATCTCGATCAAGCTCTTGCTGCTGTTGGTTATAGCCGTCCTGAGATCGAATCGGTTGAAGGAGGGGATGTCATCTGCATACATGATGGCGGCGGAGTGTATAACCTGGACGATGTCGTTGATGAAAATTGAGAAGAGGGTCGGACCAAGTACTCTGCCTTGAGTGATTCCGGATTGAACAGTTCGAGGTTGGGACCTTGACCCGTTAAACATCACGTTTTGTTGTCTTTGCAGGATAAAGCTATACAGCAAGCGAAGGAGGAGTCCCCTGATACCGGTGCTCTCTAGTTTGATTATCAGGAGCTTGTGGTCTACCTTATGTAAGGCTTTGTTGAAGTCGAGCTGTACCAGTTAATACGGTGTGAAGTTGTCCAGGCTGTCACTGATCTGGTGAACAGCAGTGACCAGGGCAGTCTCACAGCTTCAACCGGGGCGAAACCAATGTTGGGCTGGAGACAGAAGAGCGTGGTCGTTTAAGTATCTGTTAAGGGCAGAGCTTAGCACTCGTTTCATTGTACGGCAGACGACTGATGTCGTGGAGATTGGTCTGTAGGATCCTGTTTTGTCTGCTGGGGAAGCATATTTTATAGATTGGAGTGACGTAGGCCTGCTTCCATAGGGCACGGACCCACCCAGTGTCCAGGAGCTGCTGAAACAGTCGAGCCAGTAATGGGGCTAGCTGTTTACCACCTGCTTCAAGGAGCGCAGTGTGGATGCCGTCAGGACCGGGCGACTGTGATGGATTTAGTCGGGTCCTCGGTGACGGAAATACTGGTTAAGCAGGGCGAGGTGGCCAGCTGTGGTGATGATGGGTAGGCTTGTGGTTGCGATGAGGGGCTACTGGGTGGTGTCCATGCTGCAGCAAAGTGTTTGCTAAACTGTTCTGCAGTTTGCAAGTCGCCTACAGCCTTGCCGTCTTGTTTAGAGCAGACGTGTTCTGCTTGTTGCGTCATACATGGGCCCAAAATATCTTTGGAATATAGTGAAAGTATTTTAAGGACGTATTTCAAATACTTGTATATGAGGTACTGCACATCCCCGTACTACTACCAATTCAAAGGAGAAAACCTTGAAGCTCCACACGTCCAGCCGTTCTAGCTACGCAAAAGCTGTCGGCTCCAAGGCCGCGGGACCTTCGCGGAGCATGATGTATTCCCTATTGTAGCATTTGCTTTTGCCTCCTTCTCGCACCGGGAATTACAAGTCGGGTTCATAGGCTCATAGTCCACGTGTCCCCGATCAAACAGTTGGAAGCAGTCTCAAATCTAGGCGGTTTGAACTCGAGCATTGCAAAAGAAAGCGTTTTTGATGTGCCATGAACGGGAGAAAGGGGAGAGGAAAATCGCCTGTGACCACGCGGCCTGGACGTAGGCGAGCACTGCGCCATCATTGGGCTTGCGCTCGGATCCTTTCTACGGCGGGTATATGGGGTTCGCGCTCGGGACCTATATTATGGTGGTGATGAAAATCGGCGCAAATCAAGAATGTCCAGGACACGACACGTGCTCTGAGCATTATACTCTCTGACAGCTTAAGAGACGTGGGAAGTGTTCAGTTCCGGGAATACATGTGATCGCTTTGCAGCCAGGAAGACTGCGACATTAGCTGCGATAAAATAACCGAAAAAACAAATCACGAAGCAGGAATTGTGAACATAATAAACGACGCACCACGTTTCTTTGGTTCCGATGAACATGGGCGGTACGAACTAGTGGCTGAACACGTAACAGCTTGTTCTGGCTTCAGATTGGGGAAGTTCAGGATCGTTGATGTCAATTTCGAGTTTGTCCTCGAAGGCGGGCATGTCTCGATAATATTCTCCTCGGAATTGAAGGACGCAGCTACACGTTCGAGACGAGCACAGCGCCAGAAACAAGTAATACCGACACAACGCACTCGTGGTGACGCCCCCGAGCAATAAAAAGTGGACAAGAACTGTCGTGGTGCAGGTCAAAGTGTGAAAACGAAGAAAAAGATGGCTTGAACAATATTCTGCTGAACGCATAAACGCAAACCTGGAACAATGAAGAGTGACTTGGCCTCACGTATTACCCCGGTAAAAACGCGTGCTCGCCGGCGTCTTTTTTTTTTCATGCTGTACAAAATTTTAGTACAGTCACTAAATTATAGCAATATCAAATATAACGTTAAGGCTGGTTCACAGACATGCGTTTGCTTACGATCGAGCTTTTGTGATATCTTACGACGAGAAAGCTATACTGCAAGCTAACGCCATCTATGAGGTGGCCCCAGAACGACATTTTACTAGAGCGAAAATATTGCGGTGTTTGCGAAATAAAATGTACCGACTATATAAAAAATGGTCGTTTTTAACATTGTCAAGTTTTTCGAGCTAATTAGAGAAAATGATGCTCAAGAGTTAGAAAATATACGGAAATCGCAAGTGTTCCTCGGCCACCCGATAGATGACGTCAGTGTACTTTCTGGTGATAGGAGGTCACAAGAGACTGTAAGGCACTCGGTCGTAAACAGTGCCAAGTGTCTGAACCAGACTTTTGAATGTTTAGACGGCGTGACTTTGGTCTGCAAAAGTATGGCGACACTGCTATATGCTCTGCAGGTGATAAATTTATCCAGGGCAGTGGGGCTCCTAGGTTGGGGTTCTTCGAAGTAAATCACGCGGTACTGAATGTGATACATGACTGCACGCCATTACGATGATCATGCAGATCAGAACGGGCGGGAGTAGGGATTGAACAATTACCCGATTGGGTCGTCAGATTCGAGCGAGATCTCCTACGAGTGATGGGGAGAACGAAGCAAACATTTTCTATCTCTTGGTGATTTCGTCTTTAAAATCACAACTTTAACGAAAGAAATCTCGCATAAACCATAAAAGGAATACGCTTCCTGCATGGTCCTTTACAGAGTCGTAAAATGCATCGACTACAAAAAAAATGTTTGAAATTATTTTCAATGTCTTTCAAGCGCTTGATTATCATGTCACTGTCTAAGTGGAGCATTATTTGGGTATACACTCTAAACAAAATTCATTCCTGAAAGGTTTTTTGTCACCCCAATATCTCTTTCCGCTTGTGATGAACAGTTTGACCTCAAGCAATATCGCCACCTGGCACACTAGAAAGCCAACTGGGCGATGAAGAACGCTTTCGCATAAAGAAAAGTAGCTTATAAAAACCGCTATTAGGTTTTTTTCACGAAAAACCTACTTCGGGGTGCTTAAGAGAACGTTTTAGTGAACAAATTATGGACAAGCCAAAGAACCCCTAAGAGTCCGTTTACGACTACTGTTTTTTTCTTAGGGTGTACCTTAAAACAAATGTTACTTGAGTTCTAACGGTAGTGAATAGTATACTTAGTGTTGCTTATCTTGATAAACACGCTCGCGTACACGCTTGCGTAAGTTGCGAAAAACTTCAAAAACGAGCTTTCTGAGAATCGTATCTCCACACCTAAAATATTCCTTAAAATTTAAGGAAAATAAAAAAAACTTCTAAGGATGCAGTTTTTGTTACCACTCAGATAGTAACTCAATGTAGGCTCCCTAAAAACTTGACCACACATTCCCTAGAAACATACTAATGTGTCCGAAATATCTTGTAAGAAAACAAAACTACATTGCCGCAAATGTCACCACCTTAATTTTACCACGAAAAAAAGATATTTTCCAAAAATATAAAAGAGGTAGTCGAACGCAATTGTTGTTGTTTTTTATTAAAAACAATAAAGAAACGGGAGGATAAGTTTCGAATGGGTTATAAATATTTAGCTCTGTAGCAAATTCCGAATGATCAAATTTTGCTTCATAATATTGGTCCGAGAAGAAACCCAACACCCAAATCATTGCAAAAGAAAACATAAAAAATTGAGACTGGTGTGGGTTTCAAGTTGCCTAATCCCTCGGAACACCCCTGGCCGAGGCGCAACGCGTCTGTGCACTGCTTAACAGGGCGTTCTATAAAGACGATTCTGCACGTAGAACCATATTGCCACATTCTTATCGCCGCCACAATTGCCGTGCCCGAGATATTTCTCTCGCATTTCTTTTTTTGCGTTTCGACGCTCACGCAACCTGGAAAATAGCGCCCCAATTTCAACAGAGGCGTTCCGCTAGAGCATATATAACGGCTCCAGAACTCTATGGAAGCATTATTCAAGTTGCTTCCGCCGCACGCTGCGCTTCTACAGAACACTGGGACCATGAAGGCTTTCGTGAGTAGCCGTTCCACCTGTAGACGTAATTTATGTCACTAATACTATCTTTAAATTTTTTAGCTTTAAGTGGTACCGGGTTATGCCAATTTCTGGTCAAAAACTTCCGAACACTCAGCGCGGTGTGGACAGAATGACAACCAGAGTGGCAGCAAACAGGAGACTGGTTCGTCCACTATGACAGCGCGCCTGCACACACCGCGCTGAGTGTTCGGTAGTTTTCGACAAATAACAGCGTGACCCCCGACCGCACCCTTCCTATTCACCCCCCAACCTCGCCCCGTGTGACATTTTTTTGTTTTGTTGTACCGGATGAAAACGTTTTCACAGAGAAACGGTTTGCCGACGTGGAAGATGTAAAAAGTAAACGGCAAACATCAAGATCGAGGAGATTAAAGATTGTTTTGAACATTCGAACAAACGACAAAATGTATCGTACCAGGTGAAGAGCACTTTGTGGGTGACAAAAATTTGAACATGTAAAAATCAATGCACAATTATATACATAAAACAAACTGGTTTCTTTCGGGTTTTCCTTCGTATTATTCGGAGAACGATGTCAAACATAAACTTATCTACGTGTATAGCGTCTAACAATGTAAAAGACCCATCGATGGGACAGTGTCAGGCTGCTGTGCGGAATTGGCTGAGGCCGGGCCCACATTGAATGGTGTGAGGAAGTAAATGTATCTTTCATCTACTTTCTCCATAAACATAATGTTTTCTTAGCACCGACACATAAACTGCCTCGGCGGATGGGTCTTCCGTACTTTGCGGGTTTTGGACCGCATATTAAGCTTACTTCAACGCGGTTAACACCGCAGTACTTTGGCCACCTGACAGAATAGTCACGCGTATAGCTAATACGTATTTGGGTCGGTAAATGGCGTCCCCCGCGAGAGAGCCACGCTGTAATGCATGGTGACATTTTAAGATTGTTTTCTCGGACGTGACGCGCTTTCGCGTCTCGCTGTCGCTCCTAATGCCGCGCTCACACTGCTTGTACTACCGCGTACAAGAGACAGTCTATATACACCGAGTGACGCGAGTTTCGTCCTTGTAGGACATGGTCATGTCACATTGGTCAAACAAAGACATGTTCTAAACATGCATGCGTATGAAGCAAACATGCTCCGAAGATGCTTGGTGTGTGTGCGCCGATACTCGTGTGATCATGTGTGCAGAAAACACCATGTGTTTTGTATGATGTGTGAGCAGTCGTACCGCGGTTTTACGTTTCTATCGAGTTACCCTCGACAAAACAAAACAACAACAACAAAAACGTATCCTACGTTACAACAGCTACAGAATAGTATTGAACCGCTGCGTTTACGTATTTTGCAGGCTTCTCTGCTGGTGTTCGTTATGGCCGTTGCCTCGGCCCTGGCCGGATACCTCGGCGGCTACGGCGGTGGCTACGGTGGCGGCGGCGGCTACGGCGGAGGTGGCTACGGCGGCGGCTACGGCGGCGGCCATGGCATTGGATTGGTGAAACTTGTCAGCTATGGCGGACACGGAGGATACGGTGGATACGGAGGAGGCTACGGCGGATACGGAGGTGGATACGGAGGCGGATACCACGGGTGAACAGCCCTCGTCTGATCAAGGTGTACAGCCGCAATAAACTCGAGAAAGGTCATTTTGTTTCTTGTGGTCCGGAGTTGACGCTAGGAGTCGTTCTCGGCTCGAAAGATGGCGCGGGTCCCGATCATCTCATTATAGCTCCGCAGCCAATGAGACTCGCGACGTTAGCCGACAACAAGGCCGAATAACCAATCACGAAGTAGGAAGCCTGAATCACGGGGTCCTGCCTTTCTCAAGCTCTCAGTGACTATAGTAAGTTTCGGAATAAATAAATTAACACAAAAGGAATGAAAAAAAAACACGAATGATATAATATGATGTAACTCATTCAGATTTCCAAGCAGTTACTAGTGAGAAACACATGCAGTAGAAAGCCCTATTCTGCCCTCTCCTAGCACTTCCTAGAAGACAAGGCCGTAGTGCTGACATTTTTCAATCACCAGCGAAGGCCAACGCTGGACACGGATTGGAAACGAGTGCTGCGTCTGCGCTCGGCTTCAAGTCAAGTTCGAACCGAACGTTGACGCAATCGTCGTGTCTAATCTGTGCCCAACGTTGACCTTCTCTGATGACGCCATCTCATGCAGCACTACGGTTTTGTTATCTTGGAGGTGTTGCCCCTCCTTCCCTCCCTTCCTCCCCCCCCCCACACACACACATACTTAGAAAAATTACAGTGATCACCTATTTTTTTTATTCGTATAACCCCCCCCCCTCCCGCCCCCTTGGTTCGACGGTACAACCGTGGGGCCGGAGCTAACGATAATCTTAATTAAAGTAAAGGCGGTTTACGCCCCACTACGTTGAGATAAAACTGAGCACCGGGTGTCAGTCCAAACATACAAAAACTGATAACGTTGCGAAATAAATAAAGCGGGAGGTTTTTTTTTAAACATTCAATTTACGCCTTGGACGAGTCTCTTTCTGATTATAGCGTTAATTCGCATACACACCTTACATCTCGTTCTATGATGAGTGAAGCCTGATTCCTGTGGTGCGATTCTGTTTTGCGATTTCGCGGCTGCGGCATTGAGCCTCGCAGCCCCCACCACAATTTTTCTGCCGCGCGAGCAACGTCGCAACAACTGCCAAATCGCAAGCAAAATTGCACTACGTGAACCAGGCTTAACAGCACGATCAAGAGCCTAGTCTCTTGGTGGTAGGTAGCACAGAATCGAATAAATGACCTCAAGACGTTAACCAAAAATAACGTAAAACACAACAACCCCAAATGTCGTCATGGTTCCGGCTGTTAAACACTACGCTGAAAACGTTTTTTAGCAGTTGCGTGACTCTAAGGCAACAAAGGCGTACCAATTTGTTCCGGCAGAAGAAAGTGCCTTCCCTCCCCCTTTTCACACATTCAAGGACGTGGCTACCCAAGCCGCTCCCTAATTTCTCACTCCTGCTGATGCAAATAAAGATATACTTTCGTAAGACATTTAGCAATTACCTACCTAGGCCACTCACTCTACCGCGAACGCACGAACACGAGAAAACCTTCAGTCTTCGTTTGAATTTTATGTTCATTCTACGACGCCCCTCGCCCCCACGCAATTTCTCCATTGGGAGAAATTGCGAACATCTTCACAATATCTCCAACTCTCCGAATCATACATTGAACTTCTGTCCCTGGGCTTCTGTCTCCAGAGAATGTTTAGTCAATCATATCAAAACTACCATCGTCACAAGTGGGCCATACTAAACAGCAACCGCCCAGCTTCCCATCGTTCAATAAACGCTCAACCACCACAACCGAGGGCGTAACAATTTTTTTTCCCGTTCTTTCTTTCTCTGAGTAAATTGCGTTCCGGACGGGTTTCGTGGTGCTGCTCGCTTGGCCGCGCCTTTTCTCGTTGAGAGCGATAACCTGAAATAGCGGAGGCGTAGAGTCGGAGGCCGGCTTCCGTCCGCTGGAAAGAACGTCCGCTCATTTGCCACTGTCATAAATTTCACGGTCCCTACGTTTCGGCAAGAATCACGAAACATTGCTGCAAAAGCCCAACGAAGAGCTAAAAAAGAGCTCGTCCACAATGGGAAATTCGCTGCTATATAAACTTAGACGGCGTATTGCCCATCCGTCAGATACGGTGCGCAGCTCCGAAACAACATGAACACCTTGGTAAGGGTCTTCGAGACGTTATATTTGTAGTGGCTGTGTACGAAAATGGTTTACGAGCTCGGGGTACCACACGACCGCTTGTTCAAGTTTACAGTTTGAAACAAAATAATATTTTTGTATCAGTCGCAAATATATTAGTGCAGTCACAGAACAGGGAGCCAGATATCTAAATTGAAGGTGGTATAACTCAATGTCAGGACAGTCGCGCATTGTGTGGTCGTGGAGGAGCAAATATGAACCAAGAGCACTGTTCACACAATTCTTTGCCGATATCACATCTGTTCCTAAAAGCGGAAATTATATTATTACACATCTTCTCCTAAGTTGGTATTTCTTAGAGTTCACCAACACCAACTAATTTGCATTAAACTAAATTCAGCGACCTGCAAATGAGCACATAGAACACCTTTGCCGTGGCAAGTGCAACCAAGGATAGACATAAAATAAACCAATTTAGTCATCTTTTTTTTTTTTGCTCTCAGTAATATGATTGTTTTCTTATGCTAGCAGTCATTCCTTGCAACGCTCTGTCTGACAATCACCGTGGCTTCAGCTGGGTTCCGGCCACTTCGGAGGACTCGGATATGGTGGCTACGGACTTGGATACGGAAGATTTGGATATGGTGGATACGGACTTGGATATGGCTGGGGACCCGCCTTGGATACGGCCTCTACGGCTTAGGATACGGTGGCTACTGGCCTGGCTACGGCGTTGGCTTCTACGGTTGGAAGTAGCGTCGGAGCAACTATCAGCAAGTGTTGAAAGTGCAATAAAATGCGACGCTTCCCTTCAATGTTGTATATATATTCTAAACCCATTCTTGTATATACCTCGAGATGGGTTTAGACATAAGAAGAAGGAGTTGCGGCTCTAATCCACGCTGTCAAAGTGGTTGGACAGCAAAGCTGTGGTTTCACCTACACCAATCGAAAGAAAAGTAAATTGATCAGTAACTAAGCTTTTTAATATATGAAAGACTTCGTACGTTGCTCGTTGCTGCGGCAGCTTAGCGCAACCGCAATCTTTACCGAAAACGCATGCGGAAGCGCCACGTGCTGCGCATTTTCCGTCTCGAGCCTTATCATTCATTATGTGGTTTTGACACTGATTTTATGGTTTCCTTACTGGAACAAGCGTCAAAACCGCATGATGAATGATAAGGCGCGCGTGATTGTTTTCTGTCGACTACTGTTCTGTCGACGAACGCGAAAAACCCGACCAACGAGTCATATAGCAGCTTCTCAGTAAACATTGTGAGCAGCAGCAGAGGTTCATTTTCGACGTTTCGATCGAAACATCGAAAATAAAGCCCTGCTGCTGCCCACAATATTTCCTGCGTTTGTTACTCTCTTGGTGAAGAATTGCTTACTAACACTTTTTGATCGAGATAAATTCCTGAATTCAAGCAAAGTATATATTTTTTACGATGAGCCAGTGAAGAGAAAGCGGGTCATATTGAGAACGGCAAACTTTGTTTTATAAGATCAATCTCCTGCGAAGCTTCTGGGTATTAACATGGCGCTGCGTTGCCGTCGTCGTCGCTTACTACTGCGGAGGACACAATTAAATCCGAGCTCCGGAAAAACTCCTGCCGGTCAAATGATGTGAGAACCCATACAGAGCAACGCCTCAACATGGGTATGAATTTGATCGCCAAGGTGTCAAACCTTTATTCCGGAGCGAGATAGAAAAACATGGCCGCGATGACGCCGCAGGCGCGAGCGCTGTAGTCAGGGGTCGTAGCAGGCAGCGCTCCACTACGCGGCGTGACGTGAGCGAAGTCGTTGGTGACGCTGACAACCAGCTGCCAAGGCGGAGCGGCGCGCCCCCTCTTGGTGTCGCACTCTCCAAATCGGGTTACGCTCCTGACCAATCGCATTTCAAGGTCTGAGGCATCGCTCGTAATTATAGCAAATTGACCGTTATTTGGCGTATTGATTGATTGGCTTGCTGGTTCATTGATAACATGTTTAGGGTGTGTTCACGAAAGGGAGAGGAGTGAGGAAGTTCTAGTCGAGCACCGATCTCTATTGTAGCAGGCTGGATTGCGGATCGGAGAGCCCGTCGGTGGCACCACCGGCTGTATAACACGAAAGCGCACGACACTAGAGCGCCGACGGAGAGCGCGCGACAGCAGAGCGCCGCGCCACGAGAGCGTGTGTCATTTGAGCGCGCTTCACAACACCGCATGTGCGCGCCTTCGGAATGATCGATATTGGGATTTTTGAACGCATATGTTCATGGAGCTGAAATTTTGACACCGAAGGGAGTCTCGTTTAGAACGCTTAATATCATTTATTTGGCTGAGTACGCAGACGTGTGAGAGCTTTTTAATATACAAATTTCGCAAACTTGAAATGAAGGATCAGGGTACAGAGTTTCGAAAATATAGCTGTTTATTGATTAGCGCTCCATAATATAAGCAAAACGACCCAAAAATGAATGACTGTCAAACACCACGGAGGTAGTCGAGCATGCACCTATAGATGGTCATACGCGTCACCTATAGCTTGCTCAAATTCTTCGCTACGCGGACGTAAGTGGCCCTGCTGCTTCTTTGAGGCTCTCTACGAAATAGATGCACCAGCTACTTAACTTCACTGAAACGCACGGTAAGCTACAGGAGCCCCCCGTGCGCGCAGGTGTTACATCACTATCATGTTTAATTCTGGCAAATGTTGGGAAAACGTCGAATTTGGAACGCGCTAGAAATCAAACCGTTCGTTCAAACGATCAATGACAAAATATGAAGCCGCACTCACATATTGTGCAGTGCTGGATTATCGCGTAACCGGTCATCCAATGTGTGACAACCCAGTTACTAGAGAATAGGATTCGATAGCTTGAACGTTTTGTTACGGGGAAAGAAATCTTAGTGACTGCAGTCGTTGTTCAGCGCTTTCGTGTCGCGGCGCTTCTGTAGCGCGCTCTCCCGTCGGCGCTCTCCTGTCGCGCACTCTCCTGTCGGCGCTCTCGTGGCGCCCTCCCGGCACCAACGACGGCCATCACTTGACACCAGGCAATAACACGCAAGTCTATGGGAGAAACACGCAAAAGTAGGAATACTGAGACAGCTTCTACGCGAGTGCTCGAAGGCGAGCATTCTATGATGTGCTGCGATCGTTGTATCGAATGTATGGAGATCGAATTGGTATTTTGTCAAGCGTTCCAACGTTGAAGTCGCAAGGCGTCACTGTTGTCGACTAGGTACACCTATAGGGTCTGAGAATGTTGGAGGGCTTTGGTCCGAGGCTAGGCACACTAATATCGAATGTTGAAGGTTGGGGTAACTCAATACCACCTAGAAGACAAGCCCCGCGCCTTTTCTCGCAAACGTCGTGGACCCACGCAGCGCCACCTAGCTTGCATCAGCATCGTCGACCGCACGTCTTCAGCGTCTCACAACGACGGTAGCACGCGTCTGCCACTTTGCAGAGACTCTTGGTGATCTTTAGCGTGTTTGCCCCTTGGGGAGGGGCCGAGATCCACGAGTGCATGATGACCTAATGCGCAGGCCTTCTCTTCGAGGTAATTTCGGGTGACTATCCAGGAATATCGAAATGGTGCGGACGAGCTGGTGAATATTAACCATGTTGGATTCACCTGAGACTGGGCTAGATGAGAAACATCAAAACGTATGAAGAGACAGAAAAGAGACAGGACGACGTCTCCAGTCTTTTTTCTGTCTCTTCTACGCTTTGATGTTTCTTCTCTACCCCAGTCTCAGGTTTATTGAACGTGACTAAGAAATATTTATTTCCGTAGCAGTGTTAAACACTCTAAACGTACCGCAAAAAAAAAAGAAACAGTCTTCCTTTGAGCACAGTTTTTAGGTGCCCGTTTCCGCGTTGAGCGGCGTCACCGTCGGCGTAACCGCTCGCGTGGCATTATGGGACTTCACAGTTTTCCCCTAAATATAGCGGAGAAACTGAATTGGTGTTGAGGTCATGTGACGACAGTTTTACCGCTAAATTTAGCGGGAAACTGATTGCGCAGTGTTGCATTATGGGACGTCACAGAACTACACACCAATTCAGTTTCCCCGCTAAATTTAACGGGGAATTGAATTGGTGTTGATGTCACAGTGACTTCAATTTTCCCGCTAAATCTAGTGGAAAAACTGAATTTGTTCATAGGTGACGTCACATGAAGTCATGTGACGTCATTTTCCAGGCTAAATTTAGCGGGCAAATTGAATCGGTGTTGAGGTCACGTGACGCCAATCTTCCTGCTAAATTTAGCTGGAAGCTGTGGGAGGAGGAAATGCTAAGGAGGAGGAGGAGGGAAGGGTACGGAGGAAAAGGATAGGGTACCCAGGAGGAGGAGAGGAGGTTACAGATGAGGAGGAGGAGAGGGTACGCAGGAGGAGGAGGGGTGGGTACAGGAAATGGAGAAGGTGAGGGTGCGGAGGAGGGGAGGGGAGGTATGGACGAGGAGGAGGGAGGATATGGAAGAGGATGGTACGAGGGATGAAGAGGACACGGAATGGGAGGAGGGTGCAGAACCAGTCTGCGAGGGGGGTGATCGATATTTGTACATATATATACATTCCTTGCTCAAATTGTTAAGCACGGTATATCGCAATATCCAAATACCTCAAGAGCTGCGCTCTAATTTCGTACTACAGAGATTCGTAAACGTCTCTCATTTTTTTAGAGCCAAGCTCTTAGGCGCCCGTTTCCAGTGTTAGCGACGTCGCTGTCGCCATCGGCGTAACCCCGCTAAATTGAGCGGTAAAACTTACGTCACACCAGACTTGTACGTTGTTCAACTACTGTACTTAAGTTACTGTAGTTTAACTACTTTTTCGAAGTAGTTTGGTAACTTTCCGTTACATTTTGATTTCGGTAATTAGTAGTTTACTTAAATTAGTTTTCAGAGTAACTTCTACTCAAATTACAAATTACTTTTGAATTTTAGGGGTAGGTTTGCTGGTCAACAAACGTTCCTGCACACAAATGAGCCGACAGACACGTCGCAAGTGAGGCCCAGTAAATGCGGGATTAGCGCCGAAAACTGCCATTTCTTTGTGTCCCGAAGCTTAAGAAGAATTGACGGATTTAAAGAATGGGTTCTTCCCAGCTTCTCCCCAACGTAGGAAGTCTCGCCGTATATAAAATGTGCATACACGGCAGCCTCACTCAAAGGAGGCAATAAAATGTAGCACCCGCTCTGGAGCCCATCTGGTGCTCCCGTAGTTTCTGCTGTACCTGAAGAATCGCGTGCTTAAGGGGAACGCTAAAGGTGACCTCTTTGCGTTTTCTTTCCTCCCAAAACTCATCATAAGCAGGTCTTCCAAGATTCGAAAATCGTTTGAAAAGTTTAATAATTTTCCCAACGTTTTTACAAAAAAAAAAAAAAAAAACATGCTGGAGTGGGAAGCACTTTAAGAACGTGGTACTTAAAGTACCATTTCAAATAGGATTACAATAAATATCGATCATTACAATACGATTACAATAAATATCCCACCTCATCTTACAATAAACACTGAAGAAATTGAGTTCGTAGACTGTATTAAAACTCTGGGTGTGTTGTTTTCTCGTGGTATGAGCTGGAACGCGCACATAGACTATGTGCAAGCAAAAATATCTAAAAATGTAGGCCTAATAACAAAATTTAGAAGTTGACTTCCTACTCGAATTAAATTAAATATATATAATACGTTAATTTGTTCTCACTTAAATTACTGTAACCTGATGTGGGGCACCACAACAAAAAGTAATCTAAATAAGTTGCATCTGTTACAAAAGAAGGCAGTACGTGCAATTTCTGGAACTCAATTCCTTCATCCCACTAAATCCCTATTTAAATCCCTAAATGTGAAAACCGTTGAGAAAATGGTAATGCTCAAAAGCTTCTGTCAGCGTATCACAGGGCTCCTCAGCACAATAATGTTCATTTTATTAAACTAGCCAACCTGAAACATCGCATCCTCCTACGCAACCTAAGACAAAATGAGCCCTGGACGATTCGCCCAACGCGTACAAATTACCTAAATCAGACACTTCATTTCAGACTGTCCACCCTGCTGAATAGTTTGTATAGAAAGGGTCAGATATTTAGAATCCCTATCACATAGGAATTAAAAGAACTTACTTTTCTATGCGATTCTTGAATACTGCTGATCTTTTTGTTATAAATAGGATGTATTATTTTATGTATGATTGTATCATTGCTTTAATTAGTCGTGTTTTTCGCTGGACTGCGTTTTTTCGACTATATGTTCGCATCAAATCTAGTATTGTATAAATCAGGCTTTTGCATTAGTTTGTTCTCGTCTCTGTACACTGTGTAGTTGACAGAAGCTTTCAAAAGCCATTTTCTCAACGGTTTTCACATTTGGATTTAAATAGTGATTTAGTGGGATGAAGATAGTTCGAAATTCACACGTACTGCCTTCTTTTGTAACAGATGCAAATTGTTAGATTACTTTTTGTTGTGGTGCCCCACATCAGGTTACAGTAATTTAAGTGAGAACAAATTAACGTATTATATATATTTATTTAATTCGAGTAGGAAGTCAACTTCTAAATTTTGTTATTAGGCCTACATTTTTAGATATTTTTAGCATAGTCTATGTGCGCGTTCCAGCTCATACCATGAGAAAACAACACACCCAGAGTTTTAATACAGTCTACGAACTCAATTTCTTCAGTGTTTATTGCTGTAAGATAGTGAAGTTTATTGTAATCATATTGTAATTATTGAATTTATTGTAATCTATTTAATGATACTTTAAGTACCGCATTCTTAAAGTACTTCCCACTCCATCATGTTTTTTGTTTTTGTTTTTGCGATTGGAAAATTATTAAACTTTTCAGGCGATGCTGAGCTGGAAGACCTGCTTATGCTGGGGTTTTGGAAAAACACTTGAAAACTTGCGTTCCTCTTAAGCGCGATTCTTCGGGTGCAGCTGCGAGCTGCCGGGAGCACCAGATGAGCTCCGGCGATGCAAATTTTGTGCTCCTTTGGTGACTCTTGATGTATCTATGGCGAGACTCCTACGTTGGAAAACTGGGACGACCCGTGCTAAATCATCAGTGTAAAATTAAGTTTTCAAAAATGGCAGGATTTAATAATCACATTTTTGGGCCTCCGCCACGGCCTCTGTCACTTTCAATTTTGTGCAGAAATGGCTGACAAATACAAAAATTCAAGGTAATTTGCAATTTGGTAGAAGTTACTCGAAAAACGAATTTTAAGTAAACTACCAAAATAAAATGTACCTGAAAGTTACTAAACTACTCAAAAAAAGTAATTTAAACCGTAGCAAAGTAGGGTAGTTGAAAACGCGTGCAAATCTGTGTATTTGTAAGTTTGCCGCTAAATTTAGCGGGAATTTGCCGATGGCGAAAGGCGGCATAAACAATTAAACTGCGTTCTGAGAGACGATTACAAATCTCTGTAATTTTTTTGAAATTGACGTAGCTCTTGGTGTTTGAATGTGCGATATACCGTGTAGCTAATTTGAGCAAGGAATGTATATATGTGCAAATATAGATCACCCCCCTCTGGGTATTCCGTGTCCTCTTCCTCAGCTTCGTACCACTCACTCCGCCCGTAATCTTATACTCATCATACCACCCATACGTGCCTATTACGCCCGTATATATATGATATATATATATAGATGCTGTGACACTCCTCTGGGCCCTATATCGACGCCCTTCATGCCGCTCGGCTGCCATTTCTCCTCACAGCTTCAGCCCAGAACAACGGGAAGGTGCGCCACGTGACCTCGAGCACCCAATTGTCCGCTAAGTTGCTCCGAATGACGAAATCGCAGCTGTGTGACGTCGCCTATGAACAAATTTGAATTTTTCACTAATTTATCAGGAAAATTGATGCATGACATCAACACAGTCAGTACGTAAATGTAGGCTGAGCCAGTGTGTAGTTTTAATTTTATCAACACTGCACGTCAATTTCCTTCGTTAGCAGTAAGCTGTCGTCATATTTTCAGCCAATTCGAGTTTCTCCATATTTAGAGGGGAAAGCGTAATCCCATAACTCTGTAGCGCGTACACCGACACGGTAACCGCTCAACGCGGCAATAAACATTGTAAGGAAGATACTCTTTTTGCGGTACGTTTAGAGTGTCTAGCACTGCTGCGAAATAAATATTTCAATCGCATTATCAGCAGACTGCGGTGAAAACATCATGAACAGAAAGACTGGAGACGTCATCTCTTCATTTTGTGTTTCTCATCCAGTCTCATCAACATGGTGAGCTCGTCCGCGCCATTTCATTTCTGGATATGCGAAGTACACGAAAGGCGCAACAAATATACACACTCGTGGATCTCGGCCCCGCGAGACAAGCAAGTGAAATCTCTGCGAAGTGGCTGAACATGCCATCGTTGTCGAACGCTAATACTGATAACAGGTAACCGTGGAGTCGGCATTGCAGCGGCGCGGGCTATAACAGGTGTGATGAGATTACTAACCTTCAACGATATTAGGTGCTCCGTTAAAGCCCTCAACTCAGACGATTTTATTGCCTGAGTCGACAACAGTGATGCCTTACAGCGGAACGCTGACAAATACCAATTTCGATCTCCATACGTCGGTACAACGTCGCAGCGCATCATGGGAATGCTCGCCTTCAGCTTCGCGCCAGCTTTCGTCCCTGCACGCGTGTTTCTCCGCCGAACGCGTGTTGGCTGGTGTCAGCCGTCGTTTGGCTGCCGAGCGCCACGAAAACGTGGGGAGTCGCGACGCCGACGAAGCGCGAAAGCGCCGTGCAAAAGCGTTGATGGCGATACGTCATGGATTTCTTTCCCGTAACAAACGTTCAATTGTCGAATTTTATTCTCTAGTAACTAGGTGTGCATTAGTGTGACACATGCTAAACATATAATAACAGTGCAGCTTCATATTTTGTCATTAATCATTTGAACAGGCAATTTATTTCTAGCGCGTTTAAATTCGACGTTTTCTAACATTTGCCAGAATTAAACTTGTAGTAGTCGATATAACACCGCAGAACTCACACGTGCGTTTCAGTGCAGTTAAGCTGGTGCGTAGAAACCTCAGAAACAGCGAAATTTTTTACGTCCGCGTAAGCGAAAAAATTTGAGCGAAAAAAAAATTTTGCCTGTTATACTCGCAAATGCGCTTACTCCGTGGTGTTGGCATTCATTCATTTTTTGGGTCGTTTAAGCCTGTAAAATGAACAATCAATAAACAGCTATATTTTCGAGCTCAACGCACTGTCCTTCATTTCAATTTGCGAAATTTGCTATATTAAAGAAATACCGCACATCTGCGTACTCATATGCAAAATGATGTCGCATTGCGAGACCCTTCGTCAAAATTTCGCTCCATGAACATATGCGTTAAAAATCCCGTCTGATGGCCGAAGGCGCATGCGACGGCAGCGCGCCCGTAAACTTAGTATGGAAATAATATCAACCCCAGCCACAGCGTGAATTGCTACCGGCAGGCCTCACGATGCAATCAACCTGTAATAAACTCGATGCTCACGGCTTAGACTTCACCATCACTCTCGCTTTTCACGTGAACTTGCACCTAAACATGTTATCAATGAACCAGCAGGCCAATCAATCAATACGCCAAATAACGGTCAATTTGTATAATTACGAGCGATACCTTTTAGACCGCGAAAATGCGGTTGGTCGGGAGCGCTAACCCGGTTTGGAGAGTGCGACGCCGAGAGGGGAGCGCGCCGCTCCCGCCTTGGCCTTGAGGTGCTCCAGCGCGTCTGCCAACGACTTCGGCTCACGTCACGCCGCGCAGTGGAGCGCTGCCCGCTACGACCCCCGGCCCGCAGCGCTCGCGCACCTGCGGCATTACCGTCAGCCATGGCCTTCGCCCTCGCTCCGCGCGCACAGGTCTGACACCGTGGCAGGCCAATTCATACCACATGTTGAGCGTTGCTCGCTGGGTTCATCATCATTTGACCAGCAGTGTGTCGGAGCTCGGTTCAATTGTGTCCTCCGCAGTAGCGCGGCGACGACGACGGCAACGCTATGCCGCCATGTTAATACCCCAGAAAGACTCCGGACGAGATTGATCTTATAAAACCAAAGTTTGCCGTTCTCAATATGAACCCGCTTTCTCTTCACTGGCTCATCAATAAATATATATATATATTTAATTCGAATTTATCTCGTCAAAAATATTGTCTCTTCGCGAAAATAAAACAGGCAACAATGTGGGCAGCAACAAAATTTATTTTGATGTTTTGATCGAAACGTTAATGAACATATATTTTTCTGCCTTCACAATGTTTACGAAATATATGTTTCGTTGGTCAGGTTTTTTCGCGTTTATCAGCAGGCAAATGATCGGCAGAAAGCATCAGGCGCGCTATCATTCATCATGCGGTTTAAGACGCTTGTGTAAAAATATAAATCACTGTCAAAATATAATGAATATTAAAACTCAGCAGAAAATGCAGCAGATAACGCCTCACACATGCGTTTTATAAACTACCGCGAGCAACAATTTCTTTAGCGTACTGAAGTCTTTATATATTAAAAATTTAATTTAGTCAATTTACTTTTCTTTCGGTGAATTGTAGGTGTCTACAGCTTTTGCTGCTCAACCACTTTGACGCGTAGGCCAAACCGCAACTCCTTCTTTCTGTCTAAACCCATCTCGAGATACTACAAGATGGAGTTTAAATGCTATATACGACATTGAAAAGCGATGCGGTATTTTTTTATTGCACTTTCAACACTTGCTGATGAGTACTCCGGCAAAACCTCAACCGTAGAAATAACATAGCATAGCCAGGCCGAAGTAGCCACCGTATCTAAGCCGTAGAGGCCGTATCCATCCAGTGCAGCCATATCCCGAAGTCGCTACATCACCGTATCAACAAAATAAAACAACCTCAGCCAATTAATGACAGCGCCCTCACGGTGATTGTCAGGCACAGCGTGAGTGACAGTATAAAGCAAACGAGAGCAAAAAAAAATAGGCTAAATTAGTTTATTTTATGTCTATCTTTAGTTGCACTATCACGGTAAGGCGTCACTGCCGGAGTCGCTGGAGCTGCAAAAATAGTTGATATTTGTGGCTCTAAATACCCGCGCCGTAGGAAATGTAATAAATATCATTTCTTTAGTGAATGTGATATCGACGAAAATGATGCGAGCTAATTCTCTTTATTTCATCTTTAACTCTCGCCACAAATGCAGAAAAAATTGGTGTGATAGCGATATTCTGACGGTGAGTTATGCCACCTTCAGGCAAATATCGTACAATTCTGTGACTGCATAATATATTTGCGACTCATATCAAATGGTCTTTTGTTTCAAACTATAAACTTGAACTTAATGTCATGGAAATTTTGAGCTCGTAAACCATTTTCGTACACAACCGCTACATCTCGTCTCCGAAGACCTTACCAAGTGTTCACTCTTGACCTAAAACTGCATCACCATACATCTGACGAGATGAAAACAATGCACCGTCTAAGTTTACTATAGCAACGGAATTCCCATTGTGAACAGCTCCACAGCTCTTCGTTGGGGTTTTACAACAATGGTCGTGATCATTCTGCCCGTGAAAATTGCCGTGGCAAATGGAAGCGGTTCGCCGGGCGGAAACCGGCCTCCAGCTCTACGCCTCAGGTTATCGCTCAACGAAGAGCGCGGCCAAGCAATGTACGAAAATTTAGAACTTATTTACTCAGAAGAAGAACGAAAAAACTCGTTTCGCCTGTTGAACGTTTATTCAATGATGATTTAGTATGGCTCACTGTGACGATGGTAGTTCTGATACGATTGACTAAATATTCTCCGGAAATAGTCAAAGAGACAAGTTCAATGTATGATTGGGAAGGATGAAATTGCGAAGATCATCGCAATCCCCCTGCAGCAGCAGCAGCGGTAGTAATGTGCTGCTGCAGTACCATGTTCTTTACAGCAGTGAAATCACCTGTTTGGCGTGATGTCGTCTGCTCTCGCCAGCAACCGTACCTGACCGTCAGCGCGTTGTCGATGACGGCGGCATCCTGATCAATGCGCTCTGCACGGCCTCTGGCCTGCACCGTATCATCGCCGATGATCGCGCGCGCGCGCGCGCGCGCAGCAGCAGCAGCAGCAGCAGCCACGCGCATTTTTTTTTTTTTTTTTTTTTTTTTTTTTTTTTTTTTTTTTTTTTTTTTTTTTTTTTTTTTTTTTTTTTTTTTTTTTTTTTTTTTTTTTTTTTTTTTTTTTTTTTTTTTTTTTTTTTTTTTTTTTTTTTTTTTTTTTTTTTTTTTGGGG
>JAZHYW010022637.1:0-12360 GCA_037355805.1 Ixodes ricinus
ACTTTTTATCGGTAATGGGAACTATTGTATTTTTGGGGAGGTGGCCGGTGTTGGTAGTGAGGTGGTGTCCGAGAGGTGATGTCGGGTACCGGCGCAGGGGGTCGTGGATTGTCTTGAATGCCGGTGGTGGCGATGTACTGCCTCGTCAAAGTCGGGAATGGAGCGGCAGCCGCTGCTGCAGGCGTCGTCGTGGTCGGGGAGTAGACTTCAGGTTCATCCGCGAAGGGGACCCGGTAACGGCGGGGGCCCGCGTCCTCGCGGGCCCCGCCGAAGGCGAGAAGGACACTGGTGACTGTCGATTTGTTTAATTCCGAATCCCAGCGACAACTGTTCCACAGCGGTGCTAGCATACTCGAGCTGAGCACGCGCCACTGCGAGTGGGGCACGTGCTTGTCTCGTTCAAACTGCGTGCCCGTACGAGACGAAAAACTCAGAGATACTACAGTAACGCGTTCCTTTATTTTCAGGTAACGAACGTAGGTAATGCGTTACTTTATTTTGCAAGTAACGAGTAACGAGTAACGTATTTCGTTACTTTTTCTGTAACGCCTACAACACTGGAAGGAACATAGGAAGCTAAGAAAAGGAAAGAGCCTCGGAACGCCTGTGAGGAAATGGAAACTTACAAGGCGTGGTGCGCGGGACAGCGGAAAGTCGGTGGCCCGAGACCAGGGGCACACTGAGGAAAGGACATCGTCCGAGGTCGGAGGTAGAAGCATGCCTGCTGTATGACGCCAATGGCGCGCGGGGCGCGCGCCGGCTCTGACACCGATCGCGCTCAATGTTCGAGCCCGTGCACGTGAACATGGCACGCTCAGGAGCGTGCCAAATCAATGCACACCGAATAGACCTATTTCTATATTACCCAAGCATCAATGAGCATGCAGGGATTGGTGTTCCACGCGCCGCGCGTGCTGGCCTCAGCAGTAGTGACTTTTTCTAAAGCAAATACCTAAAACAAATGGCTTCTTGCACGCGCGTTCGTCAATGCTTTATTTTGGTTATTTATTTCAAATCTTTTATACGGGGAAGGCGTGCGCGTGCGGCACGTGGAACACCAATCCCTGCATTCTCCTTGATGCTTGGGTAATATAGCAAATTGTCTATAGACCTTTCCAAAAAAGAGCGTGTGGCCGGTGCCATCTTGACTGTTCGTGCGTATGGCGCGTGCTTTCCTCGCTTTCCGAAGCGACGAACACGCAAGTGCGGAGCTGTGAAGACCGCACGCGGGACTGTGATTTTGTAAAGATTGAAAAAGTCTATTGGCGACGTGCGCGATCGAAAGCGTTGCTGTGGTCGGCCTTACACGATTGGCCGAATGCTGAGTATGACGTCAGCAAAGGATTTTTCTTCGACGGAAATAAGAGGAATGGGAAAACTTCGATTTCGACGGTGTTGGTAGTGTTTCTTTAAGAGCGCAATTATTTCAGGCTTCCACCATGCTCCTTACAAACACCATCGAACTTGTTGTTCGCAAGGTAATGACGTCCACGAAAGGTAACCATAGGAGGGCGCCACTAAAACATCTCGCCCAGAGCCGTTTATACTGAGAGAGTTTGGCCAATGGGCGGAGCTTGTTGCCCGCTAGAACTAGCGGATTTCGCGATAACACAAAATGGCGTTACTTCTTTCTCTTCTTTATTCCTGAGAAATCGCATAGAGTTCCTATGAGTCAGAGCCACAAGATGGCGGACGGAATTAATCATCCCCCGGTTGTCAGACTACGCTGCTGTGGTTGCCAGACTGTCAAAATATCCTTAAAAAGGCCAAACTCTCTCAGTATAAACGGCTCTGATCTCGCCGTAATACCACACTAAAGAGACGAAATATATGATCTTGTTACGTCACGGCTCGTTTATCGAGTGACTTGCAATACAGGAATTTCCAGAGGCGTTTTATATGCCTTATTCTTAAACTGGACGCTTTCACAAAGAGGCCCTGCTGCCTATCACAAGGTTTTTTTCATATATATATATATATATATATATATATATATATATATATATATATATATATATATATATATATATATATATATATATATACTAATGACCGCCATATTAGGCTAGAGACGCCTTTCAACCTGGGTGGCCCATTAATTTGAGAAAATCGCTATCTTTATGTTAGAGCTCCAGCACACACAGCGTCGCACAAAAGTGACGTCCCCCCCCCCCCTCCTTCTTTTTTCCCAGCGTTTGTCTGCCCTGTTGTTGACCTCTGATGACGACCTCGTGCAGACAGCTGACTCAGATATGATTTCGGCTTGAGGATAACATAAAATACAGCGCGCAAAAGCGCCCAACAAAGTGACGAGAAACGTCTGATATTTTCTTAACTGCCCCGTTAAGGGGGATTCAACCGCTCGTCACTCAATGGGCAAATTTCGCTACACAAACCTGAGTTTCAGGAATGCACGATCGTATTCATTCTTTTGGAGGTTTCTTATGATAACGTAATGAAGGTTGTACGGCCCTTGGATTTTTCTTTTAGAGCGCTGGAGATTTTTAATAAAATCAAGAAATATGACCGTTTTGACCGTTTTTAGCGCGTTTTGAGGCATTTTTGAAAATACAATTATTTAGAAGACAAACGTGACAAAACGCTTTGCCGTACGTACTAGGGGTGCCTCTAATCTTAATTTTAAGACCATTACGAGAAAGCAAAATATTGTTGTATTTGCGTATTTGTGTAAATAAAATCACCCTGTTAATTTTATTTCCAAGTTGTTAAACGAGATGGCGACACTAGTACTAAATGCCTCAAACCGGAGGTTTTCTTGCTGTTGCTGTTGTTGTTTTTCTCTCGAGCTCGAATTCGACCGCGATGTCTCGTTGCTCGTGGATCGGTAGCACGTGTAGCGAAAGCTCGCGCTGTAAAGCCCACTGATCGTGGATTCAATCCCCTGCCCCTGCCCGTTTCAATCTGGATGAGCATCGTACCGGCGTGCTGTCATGTATCACTATTGCGTGATGCACGCTAAAGACGTCAGATAGGCAGCGGTATACTGCACTGTCTTTCATCTCCAACGAAGACACCAGATGCCCTCAGACCTGACTAAATTCCCGCTGTGTAAACATAGACACAACAGAATTACAATTGATGGCTCCGTTCGTCGGCACTTTTTGAACGCTGCAAAAAAGTGTAACTAGTCATCAGCAGACTCCTAGCGAAAGGCCTGATAAGGCTCTGAAGGCGATACTTTTGTTGATTCTATTTTTTTGTGTGTGTGCTATGTTAGCGCGCGTGGTGAAACGCTTGCATACGCTACAAGCGTGGCACGTAAGCACCCTAAGATCGTGCAGGGTTGAACAGAGATATCCTAATATGTAGGTGCCCAACTCCATGGGTACTGGTCATATTCTAGCGCATGCCCGCTTCGATCGAAGCATCGTACCGGCGTGCGTCGTGCATCGCGCGTGTGATGCTCGTTAAAGCGCCTGCCAGCGTTCGTACGCACAAGCTAAATGCCATCGACGAGCTGGGCGCTCGTCGCCAGTGAGTCGACACAAGTTCTGCTCGTATAAGTATGACACCCAATTAATATGTAGGGTGCCTCAATGTCCTTCTGCTTAGGGTGTTGCCACCCCTTGTAGTATGCCCGATGCCGACAGAACGCGCTCACGGGTAAAATACAAATAAATCGACGAAAACAAAATGTCGCCATAGCACAGTCAGCGCCACAAACGCGTGCCGGGACACGCTCTTTCACGCGCTTCTGAACAAAACAAATAAAAATAAAAAAGTGTGGGACGAAATGGCCAGATGTCTCCACCCTAAGCAAAGCGCACATGAAGGCACCCTACTAATATGTATTTGGAAATAAAAAAATATAGTCGAATGAGTTGCAAAGAAGGCTAAAATACTTATTCCAAAACAACATTTATTTTATGAAACATTATTTCAGATATTTTCATTCTCTGTAGACCTTGTTTGGTGGCTAGTGGATATGAAAAACAAAAAAAGAAGCATGATTTCTATTATTTTGAACAATTACAATATATTTTCTTAACCAACAAATAGGTGCTTACTCTGAGATGCAAATTGAATTTTGACGTTAGCGTTCTGGCGCCCTAGGAAACAATTTTTTTTTCTAAATTTAACACTTCCCGTTTTGCGGATTACTAAGAAAACCAAACGGGCCATCAATAGGTAGAAAATACGTTTCTACCTAAAGTAAGGCGTACGTTTTTTTTTTTCTTTCTCTCTTTTCACCTTTCTAATTTTTAGGCAAACTCAAATGAACCTTTAAATAACTTTAGTGTCTTCATAAATAACCTCGGGAATTCACTATGCTATTGTCCGTTATGAACACCTCTTTCAACAGTGATCTTACATTGTCACGGTGGAATGAAGCGGTGCCACCTTACCTGTCTGGAAACAAATTGGGGTGTGTGTATGTTTATACAGCTTAGAGCAGGGGTGGCCAGGCTGACCCGGCCTAAGAGCCGCATACAAAACCACGAAACTTCCAAGAGCCGCTTGGGGGGGGGGGGGGGGGGGGGGGGCACATTTTTGTTCAGAGGAATAAACGAAACTGGAACTACTTTCGATCTACCCGAGTCAAAAACAGTCCGACTGTACATAAGGTAGCAGTAGCACACGACTACCAAACCGCAACCTGTCTTTCGATTCAAAACGCGTTCTATTTCTCTTTTGGGGGAAGTGCTCGTGTGACCGGGAGGGAGGCGGTGTGTGTGTGTGTGTGTGTGTGTGGGGGGGGGGGGGGGGGGGCGAGGGAGCCGCAAGCCGCATTTTAACACGCGAAGAGCCGCATGCTGCTCGCGAGCCGCAGATTGGCCACCCCTGGCCTAGAACATAGTCTGCCTCAACGGGCGACTTGTCTCCCAGCTGTAGGTGAGCAATTTAGCCAGTGCAGTACAACCGCTAGCCTGGGGTCTTTAACGTGCATCACGCAGTAGTGATACACGACCGCACGCCGGTACGATGCTCATCCAGATCGAAACGGGCAGGGGTGGAATTGAACCCAGGATCCCTGGGTTATACAGCTGCGAGTTCTCTTCACGTGCTCCAAGCTGACGTGCTCTAGCGCACACGGCTACCGATGCCTGTTACTCTTTATGCACGTGGCGACCGATCCTACTGTTACTGTCTGAACCACGTGCGTCGGCTACAGCAGTACTCATCTAGAACACAAGGCCTGCGCGTTCCTCCTCTAAACGTCATCACTAGCAGATCGCCTCAGCGCCTCTAGCAAGCCCGGATGAGCATCTGTCGTCTGCTACGATCGTCGTGCTACATCAGTCTGCGACGCCGTCGCTCCGTCGCCTGCTTCAATGGTTTGTCGTAGCAGATGACAAAACGTGCTCACGCTCGAGTGTCTACTGCTATGGCACACGATGCAGTAGACGTTCACGTGCGAGCGTCAACTGCGTAGTGGAACTGCTGTACTACATTTGCGATGGACTACAATGCGCGTCGTGGACGCTGGATGATAGAGTGGACGCCATTCGGCCATTTTGACCCCGAGTTGCTGATTTGCCGCTTTGCTACGGCAAGCGCGCTGAAAGCTCGTTCAGCTGCACGCGTGCTGCTCAGACGCTGAAGTGTGCTCATAGCGACTAACTCGTTGTCAGCTCGATCGCTTTGTATCTTCACCGTGTGCTGCGTATGTCGCATTACGTGGTACTCAAAGGTGCGCAGTTCACTCTATTATCGATACGTCATGTGACTGCACCTGGTGGTCTGGACTAAAGCCCTTCGATATGTTCGCGTTTGTCTTGCAAGTGGTGTCAAATGCGCCAGTGCACGAGGCCCGTATCTCGAGCGGCCCTTGGAAGCAGTTATCGGTGCAGTACTGAAATGAGCGGCCCTTCGAAGCGAATGGCAGCGGAGCACCCGCTCCTCGCACGTGTCTTGCGCGTTTCCACAACAATGGTTGGCGGTACTTGAAAGCGTGAATTTTATCAAATGAATTTAGTCTGCACTTGCCGGCAGCGCCTTCAACTTATGGAATTTACGAGGATAACTCGAGTGCAACATGGCTTTGTGTATTTGAGTGGTTCTTTTTCGCTGACAGGCAGACAGACGGAAAGTGTCCTTTCTTGCCATACCCGTTGCCAATGTTGTCAGCTGCTGTGCACTTGGCGCGCGATTGTGGACGAGTAGTAGAGCCGAGCCACTTGCTTGGACAGAGAACTCCTTGGTACAGTTCACGGGTGGGAAACGGTTGCTTCTTGTTGCTTCTGACTCGACGCGCAGAAGTGTGGACCTCGTCGACCAGGTCCACGCCTCTGGACGTGCAGAAGTGTGGACCTCGCCACTAAATGAGCTATGCTTAGGGTCGGCACTCTGTTCCCCAATATTGCTGTGGGCGCCGCCATCTTGGTGCTTATGCAGAGCAGACGCAACTGCCGATCGTCATGATTCAAAAGTGCGACTTCCTCAGCATTAGATTCGGTGTTAGGAAGCTCATGAATTATTGCTTTGCTCTGTCGCGAAGCGTTTAAACATTTGTGGAGGACGTAAAAACGTTTCCTGTGATTTCAGATAAATTTTCAGATAACTGGCAGCCATGATTTTAAGCCACAATATGGACAAGTGTCGTTACCCTGAAGCGTAGCTTATTTAGTGGCACTAGGGAAGATCATGGCGGAACAGCGCAGCACTGAGCTAGATTTCAGACGCCATCATTCTTCTATAGTGCCACTAAATAAGCTACGCTTCAGAGTAACGACACTTGTTCATATTGTGGCTTAAAATCATTGTTGCCAGTTATCTGAAGATTTATCTGAAATCACAGGAAACGCTTTTCCGTCCTCCACAAATGTTTAAACAGTTCGCGACAGAGCAAAGCAATATTACATGCTTCCTAACACCGAATCTAAAGCTGAGGAAGTCGCATTTTTGAATCATGACGATCGGCAGTTGCGTCTACTCTGCACAAGCACCAAAATGTCGGCGCCCACAACAATGTTGGGGAACAGAGTGCCGATACTCTAAGCGCAGCTCATTTAGTGGCTCTAGTTCTTCCCAGAAGTGGCGCGCGGCACGTGTCTCGAGCATTTCCACAAAAATGATTGGCGCCACTTTTCCCAGGATAGATGGGCTTTACTCCACACATCCTGGGAGCGGGTTTGCAAACCAGTATTCAGACGAAGAGCAGGCCGATATAGGACATAGGAAGTGCAAAACTGCCACTTTATTTCTTTTTTGTTTTCTAGCTTTAAATTAAACTCTAAAAATAAACTTTTTTTTTTTTCAAAACAACGTTTGCGTGTTAAATGTCCTGGTCCAAACGGCCGCAACGCCGCACCTTGTGCTTTCGATAATTCCGAACGTGGACGGAACTTCGAATCCATTCGGAAATCAGAGCTTATTCTACGTTTTGTAAGCCACTGTAATCAACGTATGTACTGGCTCGTATCTCGCGCCGCCTGTTGGCCGCTTCCTGCAGCGGCAGACGCAGAGCGAAGAAGATCTAGCTCGAGATCGGCGGCGAACAGCCCGTGGCCCGAGCCCACCTCGAGCGCCCGACCTGCATGCGCATGCTGCGAACGTGCAACTCGTTTGTTCCGGAAAAATTCTGCGCCATCTATGAGGAAAAGGGTACAAATAAATAGCGGTTGAATCCCCTTAAAGTATTGAAGGAAGCAATTGGTGCTATAAAATTATAGAAAAATAATTTTAACATTTTCATATAATAGTGCGGACGTCTTGCTGCCCTTTCCTGGTCTTATTTTACACTCTTTCAAACCTCACTCCTTTATGTGAGATTGACGAGCTGATTTTCCGACTCAAGACCCGTTCACACGTGCACAACTCAGCTCTATACACAAAGCTCTGACTCGGCTCTGTATCACCGCTGCATCGGCAATACAATGGTTGTAACCTGTTTTTTTATTACCAAGACGTAACGTTAAATCAGCACTGAATATCTATTAACGATGAGGTTGATGCTTTCTTAATTGATCGACTGGTTCATTGGGGGTCTGTAATGCATCAGCATCTAAGGCTATGTTGCGCAAAGCTTAGACTTGCAGTATGGGGCTAAGATGAGGAAAAATCTATAGTAGCAAAATATGTGATAAAACTATGAACATGAATGAGTATAAGTGTAAAAATTAATACCATGCGTTCATTATAGACAGCAGAATCACTGTCGGTGTAGAAAGCTGATATTTGCGAGGAAGTTAAAAACACAGTTGTGTGGGATGTGCGAATCATCACCTAGTAGTAAGGCAAGGTGTAGTGGAATGTGCTCTGTATAAAGCAATGGGAAGTGTTCACAATGGAATTGATCATACATAGGGTAATCGATGAGTATGTGCATAATACTTAGGGGTAAGTTTCAGTGTCCGCATTGAGTGGCATCCTCCCCGCTTGAGAGGTGCCCATGTGTGAGACGGGTATGACCGATTCGTAAACTACACAATGCGAACTCATAAAAACGGCCCCGGTTTCCGGGCACTCTCCCACTCGCTCAGAAAAGGTTTTATTGCATGTAGTTTGTTGCCTGTTTTGTTGTTCCACTGCAGCTGCCACTTTGCTTGGATGCAACAATTCAAAGAGTTGTGATAATCTTCGTGTGGTATTTGTTGTGTGTCGATTTATCTTTCATCAGCAGAACCAGCTGCGCAATCAGCCGCGACATTTTCAGGACTGTAAACGTAGCTAGGAGCCCAGCATAGGACTACGCCGAGATTTTTCTTTGCAGCCAAGATAATCCTTTTTTTCACTCGGAGACAAGTGGGCTTGTAACACGGTTCATTGATGTGACTGCCATTATAGAACTCAGAGACGAGACAGTGTAAATTACAGCGTGATGAAGCCTTTTTGTAATTATGAAATCAACAGCCAGCAGCAGACCATAGAGCTCCCCCGTAGGGATTACTTTCAGATGGATTTGGGATGACCTTTCATAAATGCAAATGTAATAATAATGGGTGACAAATGAGTAGGTATATAAAAGTATAAGTATAAGTGGTAGAACAAAATTATTTAGCTTCATTTGTGCTGAAGAGACACAATCCCGAGGAAAAAGAAGAACGTTCAACGAAAGCCCCTCTGGAATCCCTTTTGCCGCCCCCTCCACAGGAGATTGTGTGTATTAAAATCTCCTAAAAATAAAAAAAGTAGATTAAGCTGATTAACGAGGTCTTCAAGCTCTTCAATATTTAGCTGATAACTGGAGCTATATATACAAAGCAAACTGGAATTATACGGTTTAACGAAATTCGGGCGGCCACTGCCTCCAGCGAAGTCCGCAGGGTCACTTCGTTGCATGGAGTTGAACGTTGCACAACAGCTGCAACGCCTCCAGATGAACAAGTTGCTTGTATCCGGTTCCTTGCGAAACACCTGGAAGCACTTTAATATGTTAGTCTGGATCCCTTTTAGATGTGTTTCCTGCAAGCAAACTGCAATGAGGCAATGATCCTCTAGTAGGTGGCTTACATCGTCATATTTAGGCAGAAGGCCTTTACAGTTCCATTAAAGAAAGACATTGCTATTCTAAAATAGAGTCGGATCGATATGTACATATATATACAAAAAAAAACAATAAAACAAATTTAGGGGACTTTTAGTGCCTCAATACGTGAAATTATTTTTCTTAGCAGTATTCTTTGATCATCCTACAACCCCCGAGAACACCAAAAGGAAGAGACTGTAGGTCATCATCAGGAGGTGGTACGCACTCGTCCATTTTCTCGTCTACAGAGAACTTTGGACCCTTATGCGCTGGAGGCTGTTTTACCTGCCCACGGCTTCTACTTGATGCCGGGGGCAGCGGAAGGAGCCCTTGACCCCGGCCAGAAGGGCCAGCTAGTGCCACTGATGGCACTTCTGGCACCTTAAAGGGAGTGGTTACCTCCTGAGATTCACATCACCCTTCTTAAAGCATGAAGGCGACAACGCAAGTGTCGTCTTCAGAGCTCCGGAAGGCGACCCCTATGGGGAGGAGAAGTCTTCCGGGAAGTCTGTGTCTCCACGGATGCCGTAGACAGTGAGGGTCCCCTCCGCACTGCTTGGGCATAAGAACCCCTTGCCTCAAAGGCAAGCTGTTTTTCCTATGCTTGGTAGCTAAGGTTATGTTTTACTGTACATATTCAATACTTATATTTTTGTTTCCAATTTGGGCATCAGCGAAAGAAAACAGGGTAAGCTCCGCTACAGTTTACACATTTCGGTTCGTTTTTGCTTATGTCCGCTACATGGTCAGTGCCACCGCACTTTCCACATTTTTCTCGGCCGCGGCAGTTTCGGGAACCATGCCCAAAACAATGGCAGCGGAAATACCGCTTAGGATTTGAAATGAAAGAGCGAACTCAACAGTTCAACTACCCTGCTTTCACGATGGACGGAAGACCAAAGATTTCAAATTCATCAGATGTCGAGTTGGTTTCTCTTGTCCATCATGTTTTAAAGTGATCCCTCGAACAGCTACAGTAGCACTTTTGCGCAAACCTTCGAAAATATCCTCTTCACTGCCTTCGAGAAGGTCATTTTCAGAGATGACACCACAGACAGTGTTCAGGGTACAATGGGGAGTCACAGTAACCTGGTATTCCCCCAGGCATGTCATCTTCAGGAGTGCTGTGCTCTGTGGCTTATTTTCTACCGCAACAAGGAGTCTCCGGCTAGCTTTTTTTGCCTCATAAAATTTTCCGATCACTTGTTCTAAGTGCTTTGCAATGAAAAAGGGAAATATATTAGACAGACGCACAGTATCATTTATAGGGGGAACTAGAAGAAATCGGAGATATTTTTTCCAATTCGTTCGCTTTATCGAAAGTAAGAGAAGCAGGGCAGCCTTTTATGAGGGGTCGCTCTAATCGTGGTTTAGGAGCACCTGAAGCCATAAAAAGGTAAGTATGTTTTAAATCCGTGGTGCACCGCCCTACACGGAGCCCAATAAGCGGTTGGTTAACGCACCATAGCAAGACGGGCCTTGCTGGAGACGTTACTCTAACAATGCTGCTGGGAAACTATTACCAAATTTGGATCTGGGTGAGGATATCTGTCACCACCTATGGTTAACCCTGGCCGCCAAAGAAGTTGAAAGAGGAAACAAGGGCAGAAATTGAAAAAATTAGACATTTACAAATCTCTGTAAGGCGAAATTAGAGCTCCGCTCTTAAGGAGGAGGAGGGAGGGTATGTCCCTCTTCCTCCTCCGTACCCTCTCTTTCTCCCCTTCTTCTCCTTCTTTCCTGCTCGTCAGCATCTCTCGTCCTCCTCCCCTGCGCCTACTCCTCTCCACTGCACCTCCTCCTTCCATCCTGCTCCTTTTCCCTCCCCCTCTCCCTTCCCTTCCTCCTTCTCTCCTCCTCCTTTCCTGCCCCTCCTCCTCTCCCCTCCTCCTTTCCCTTCCTCCTCCTCCTTTCCTTCTCCTCCATACCTTCCCCTCCTCCTGCTCCACACGTGTCGTCATATTTCCCGCTACATCTAGCGGAGAAAATTAATTTGTTCATAGGCTCCTTGCACTGACGTCACATCGCATACTTTCCCCACCATGAAAAAGGAGGAGAGGGAGATTTAACTTTGTAAGAACTTTTGAGTGACGGGTTAATCTTCTATAATCTTCTGGGGGAGAATAGCGACACCGGTGCAAATCCGAGAGGCACAAAGGAGGATACTGATAAGAGGGAGCTCCCTTCTTTCCCTTTTCTCTGGATACATCGGAAATGACGTCATGTGCAAGAAGCCTATAGGTGGTGTGACACCAAGTCGTATGACGTCATTTTCCCCTCTAAATTCAGCGGGGCATAAAATTGCTGTTGATGTCACGTGACGTCCATTTTACCGCTAAATCTAGCGCGGTTACGCGCCGACGTCGACGGCGACGCCGCTCAACCCGGAAACGGGTGCCTAGGAGCTGCGCTCTAAAAAGGCAAGGGTAGGTGAGGAGAAGAAAGGCGACTGACTGAATCATCCAGGAATGGTCAGGCCAAGCCAGGACACCTGTCTACGAAAAGCAGGGGCAGAAGTGGCATACTGCCTCGCGCGCTCTCTCGCGCGAAATAATTTGAATTCACGAGAGGCTGAGGCCGTTTTACGAGGAGCGCGACTCGACCGCCGGCCGCAACCTCGGCGAGAGGCGAAACGTGGCCGTCCACCCCAGTACACCCCAGACGAACTGAGGGTGCGGTAGAACGAAATTCATGCTTTCGCAATCACGACTCAAAAGAAGTGCTTAGGTATCCCCGGAATTCTTTTTCAGTCTCGGCAGCGTGCATCAAGCCCATATGTTGTGGAGAGTGCAACCGCTAAGTGCGTCTGATAATACTCTCATCCCTCTGGGCTCCCCGTCATTCGTGTAAACGCTGGAGTCGGGGAGGAAGATCCGCTGGTTCCGCCGATCACTTATGTCACGCACATCCTTCCCCAAATAGCATCCCCG